>CAUYPK010060336.1:0-31679 GCA_963574355.1 Loris lydekkerianus | reverse complement strand
TACAACAATAGTTATAAGGAACTGTAACAGGAAGTGCTAAAATTAGTGGAGAAGCTGATAGAAGTTCAAGTCAATGAATCAGAAGTACCCAATGTACTCAGCCTTACTATGAAACTAATTTAGGGCTTTCACATGAAAGCTTTACCCCAGTTACAACCTAAGAATAGGGGAATGGCTGTAATATTTGTATCTCTCCAAATTCATACATTTAAACCTAATCTCTGAAATGACTGATAGTATTAGAAGATGGGTCTTTGGGAAGTGATTAGGACAGGAAGGTAGAGCCTTCACAAATCGAATTAATGCCTATATAAAAGAGACCCCAAAAGCTGGTTAGCTTCTTCCACCACATGAGGAAACAGTGAGAAGATGTCATCTATGAAAAAGAACGTGGCCCTCACCAGACACTGAATCCACTGGCTCATTGATCTTGGACTTATCAGCCTCCAGAACTGCGATAAATACATTTATGTTGCTTAGAAGCCACTTATTTTATGGTACTTCTGTTATAGCAGCCCAAATGGATGAGAAAGCTAAGTCTCTTGAAAAATTATACAAAGGAGAGTTGTACTGTACGCACCACTCTTCTCAAAAGCCACTTTTAAATCCCTAGGTCTCTCTATGTAGAAATTGATCATTTTCATCTACAAGTGCTCTGTAATCCTCTCTCCTTTCTTTTGCTAAATTCCTCAGACTCCTCTTATCTTTGACTGCCACATGGGTTTAATCTTTTCCACACACCCCTGCCCTGGAACTCAAATGCGCATGTACACTTTCCTGGCTCCCTGCCTCTTGTGGCTTCTTCCATGTGCACTACTTTGCTTTCCTGGACATTTTATGCACATTTTGATGAATATGTGATGTGAACAGTGAAGAGGGGGAAACTTGCTATACTGGATGTTTTGTGCACATTTTGATGAATATGCGTGTGGACAGTGAAAAGAGGGGAAACTTGCTATACTATATTTTGTTTTGCCCATTACATTTATTACTTTTGCTTTTTTCAAGACAGCTCACTGCTTCTAAAATAGAAAAGAGCTAATTATTCATTCCTTACAATTTGTCATATTGAAGTGGGATGAAGGATAATTTTTTGTGATAGCCTATCTATGACATTATTTCATACATTTTGTGGTTATTGAAGGTGATCCTGCCCTCAAGGAACTTAATAAATTGATTACTGGGGCCTGGGGAGTGAAAGAGGTGACATCGCGTTAGTTTTCAGATCATGCTCTCCCAGGAAAGGTAAAATTTGTAATATAATTAGCCATAATATTAGTTTTAGTTACTCTGGGGGAAATGTAGATCTGGTAACAAAATGAGAAAGGCATTCAAAGAAATTCTGATTTTGAAAGATGAAAAATTGAGTATGCCTTAGAGAATATGAAAGTGTAAGACAGAGGATTTTAGAGTGCTAAGAAAGTAAGGCACAGATTTGTCAATGGGAAAGCACACATGGTCAGGGCAAGGGCATCTACTCTTTTATGTGATTTGGGTGTTATTAGAGTGTAGACAGTGTGATTCACCTGGTCTATGTAAAGGCATCTGCTCTTTTATGTGATTTGGGTGTTATTACAGTGTAGACAGTATGATTCACCTGGTCTACATAAGGGCATCTGCTCTTTTATGTGACTTGGGTGTTACTAGAGTGAAGACAGTGTGATTGGAATGGTCTATGTAAGGGCATCTGCTCTTTTATATGACTTGGGTGTTATTAGAGTGTAGACAATATGATTCACCTGGTCTATGTAAGGGTATCTGCTCTTTTATGTGACTTGGGTGTTATTAGAGTATAGACAGTATAATTGGGATTGTCTATGTACAGGCAACTTCTCTTTTATGTGATTTGGGTGTTATTACAATGTAGACAGTATGATTCACCTGGTCTATGTAAGGACATCTGCTCTTTTATGTGACTTGGGTGTTATTAGAGTGTAGACAGTATGATTCACCTGGTCTATGTAAGGGCATCTGCTCTTTTATGTGACTTGGGTGTTATTAGAGTGTAGACAGTATGATTGGGATTGTCTATGTACAGGCATCTGCTCTTTTATGTGTTTCGGTGTTATTAAAGCGTAGACAGTATGATTCAGAAACTTATGTTCTTATACATGTTTTCAAAATCAATGTAGAAAATGTGTGATGATGATTTCAGTAGAAAAATAATGTATATATGGAAATCCACAAGAAAAACTGAATGTATAATTACTCAGAGTAGTAATTTTTATTAATTAATACTTGCGTTAGTGGAAAATTTAATCAGATTTTTCCATCTCATGTATACAGAACTCTGTGAACAGAGATTTATTTTTTTCTTTTAATGATCAGCTTTAGACTTTGAAACCTATAGAATATGTAAAAGTCAAATGAAGAAATATGAAAGTCTTTATATAAATTTATCTCTATTCTCAGATGGATTATAATCCACTTCAAGTTCGTTCCTGCTCCTATACCTAAAGGGATTTAGATATTCCTTTTTGTATTTGATTTTACCTAATACATTATTTTTCAAAGTAAATTCCTTATAAGATATTTTTTTCCCTAAGTTATGGACCTTGAAGATAGACATTGAGAAAATTCCCTGAAGAATTATCACAAAGAATCAGTTTAAACAAGTAACTACTATATGTAATATATACTAGAATACTAAAATGTCAAAAAATTAAAAACTAATAGGAAGAACTAGCATTTTTTTCAGTATTTTAGACTTAGTTACTTGGAAAAAATGTTTTGTTTTGTTTTTGAATAATCTTTAAGTATTTATTCAATGATAGTAAATATACTGGGCCCTTTCTCACAAACTAGGCAATCCAAATAATAGCATCATATAACATAAAATGTAATTTGCAGAGCCATAAAAACAAAAATATCTAATTAACATATAAAAGAAGATGCGTGGAAGAAATCAGTCTAGAGATAGCTTTGGATCTCCATGGTGACTCACATTCTTTCTGTTCAGTTGCTCTGCCCTCCTTAATGTACTTTTCATCCCCTTGCTATTCACCTACTGGTATCAATATGGTTGTCATAGGTGTAGATATTCTCCTACTCAAAGTAAAAAAAGGGGGAGAAGGAATGCCAGAAAGAAATTTCTTAGTGTGGGTCTCACCTTTTATCAATGAAGTAAAAAATTCTGAAGTTTCTCAGTCTTTTGCTAACATTTTATTCATTAAAAATAAATCATGTGTTCATCTCTAGCTGCAAGAGAGTCTAGCAAAAGAATTTCTGGAAATGAGAATTGAGCTAGTCATGACAATTATGATGCATGCTTTAGATATAATGCCTTGTCTTCATAAATGTAGACAGAGTTCTGATTTGAAGAAAATCTATGTATGGTGCTTATTGGTGGCATTTTTGTGGGACAGTGTATTGGCTAATGGATAGTAACTTTCAAATAGAGAAGAAATCTAGCTACCCTTACAGTTGACGATTGCAGATTTGAATCATAAATCCACTCACATCTTTAGACTCAATCCAAATATTTCTTACCATAATATCTAAGAGGGTTTGAAGGAGAGTGTGGCTGTTCTTCAAGACTTAGCTATACTTTTAAGGAGTATAATTTTTAGCTCTTTGCTAATTTCCAATGTTAAAAAACAAAACAAATCATATTCTTTCTTACATGAGACATTAATGAAAGAAGACTTGCTTCAAATGGATCACTAATATTACCTATCACATCACAAAATGGAGACAATGTTTTCCAACTTCTCAGTGTTCTTTAAGCACTTTAAAGTGCAACAAAATACTTTTGCCAAAATGAGCTTGCCTCTGAAAATAGAAGTGTTAGATAAATATGAAATGGAATTTATACTTCATTTTAAAAATGAACAGTATTTGTATTTATTTCTTTACTTAAAAAAAGGAAATTACAGAGGGTACTCCTGGCAATTAAGGCAAATTTTAAATACTTTATGGTTAATCAAAAAAATGAAACATAACTTATAGGAAAAATTTTCAAGGAAATCATATAGAAATATAGAATTTTTGGCATTATCTATGGAGTTATTGTAATTTTATCTCTTCTAAGGGATACTCATTGGAGTAAGATCAAAATTTTTTAAATTAAAAAAGGTATTCTTCATGTGAGTTAGGATTTAGTATATCCTGTTTTTTTTTTTTAGCTTCTAATATTAGTATATTTTGAACATAAATGAACAGTAGGAACAGCCTAGAGACTATACATCCACTTAGATTCTTGAAGGGTAAAATTTTTACATGATGAAATTCCCCTAAACGCTAAGAATAAGTTAGGAACAAGAATACCAAGTGGGTAGCACTTTGTATTGCTAGCTCACTTTTCATTAAGTAGACTTGCATATTCTGTTTTCACAGTTCCATATGATTCATATAAATAATTCACACATTTGGTTCAAAATATGGACATAATTGTGAGACATTATGTGGAGGATTTTCTTATCTTTCTAAATTTTAATGATCTTCAGTTTCAAGACATTTGGGTCTATGCATTTCATTCTGCCTTATGTTTTGCTGTTATTTATTTCTTATGTATGAGTTTATAACACCTTGAGAGCAGGATATATTTTCTGTATGTTCTGTAATAACTATCAAAGAAGATTGTAGACATCCCATAGACGTTTCAAAAAGAACTAAAGTTAATAATCAAATGCATAAAAAATGATTCTATCTTATCGGATCTATTATTCCCTTTAAAGGAATGTAAGCTCCAATAATTTAATTATTTTTATCTTTGGTGTTTACACATGGTATTCCCAGTATTTAGAAAAGTGTTTGGGACATCTAGAGCCCTGAAAATTTGTTGGTTAAAGTAATGTATTTATGTATGTAGGTCAAATAACCATTGAATGACGATACTCATAGGGTTATTGCACTAAAAATTGTCATTTTAATAATGCAAACAGAATATTACTACTGAGAGACTAGTTTGACCACCTGTGATGAGCTTTATTCAGGGAAAATGAATCATGATTCAGAAGAATATTAGAATTGATGTAAGAAGTGCTACCTAATTCTAAGCATTAGTGATTGTTACCCAGTTAAATTTCACATTACCTAGTAGTTTTCACTCATACCTATTGCTTATTATTAACCATATAATTCTTATAATTATTATTATTCCTTCCATTTACAATGCAAAATTTTTCATTAGTTAGACAATATACTGAAACCAACTAATAGTTTATACAGATTAATGCAACTGGGAGAATTTATTTCGGGTGATTGCCGAGATGGAAACAAGATTTAATCCAATTGTATTTTTGAGTCATAGCTAATATAGAGATCTATTCTTACCATCTAAATATCAAGCAGAACTGGTATCCTTGATGCAAAATTTGAGAGTTAATATGGATGAATCTTGCTTTACAGAAAGATTATTGTTGAGTGATGTATATAATTAAATTATATATAATAAAAATAAAATTATAATGCATTCTAAGTATCAGAATTGAAAGAAAACTTGTAGCTAATACTTAGGTGATTTTCTTTGGACACAGGAATGATTACTTACGAATTCACATGTGTATATGTTTTGATTTTTGTTTGTATAAATATATATTTATTCTTAAGATGGCATGAGAAAAATATATTAATGTCTTAGTATTTAATTTGAAACTACCTTAGTTTGTAAAAAGTCCTTTCAGGCAGGAAGAGATCGTGTTCCTTTAAAAGTACAGTTTGCTGTCTGTGTGCAAATTGAGCTTATCTCTTGTCTGAAACAGAATTATCTGTTCTCAGACTTAAGGAAAGCTGCTATATTCAGTACAGTGTATTTACAAAAGATCTAGCTTCGTAGACACTTTATCTTGCTCTGTGGTTCCTTGTCTTCGTTAGGCAGAAAAGAATTACATAGTTTTATTCCTAATTTGCTGAAAAGGTGTGATATTTTACTAATGAAATGAAAATCATTGCTAGAATATGCTTACATGTTAATAAGTGGCAAAGACTCAGAGGGAGAAAACACACTCCAAGTTTGTTCTTACAATTTCTCTTTGGAAGTCTGTACTGAAATAGCTTGCCCTTTTGTGGTAATTCATGTAAATAATTCTGAGTATTTCATTTACATGCCCTTTTAAAATTACTGCCAAAGTGAGACATGTCAAGCCTATAGAATTCTTGGTATATATGAAACTCAGATCAAATAAAGGGTAGTTTACTGAAAATACTATAAAAAGGAAGATTATTAAAATTGTCTTCTACCTCTTACCCTGTCATTTCTTTTCCCCATCCCCCAAACATGAAAAAACAATGTCTGAGAAATGGGCCAATTATCAAATACTTCTATAATAGGAGGGGTAGACATTCTGAAAAGTAAAATCCTAAAATATAAAACTACAGGGTGCTATATTACTATTTCAATAGTAATGAAATATTTCAATACTGAAATGAGATAGCTATCATTATTACCCAACAAGAAAACTGGCCTTGATCACAAGCTAATGAGAGGCCAATAGTCATTTGAAATGTGCAAAATCACAGTAAAATAGTTAATCAGATTGGGGAAAGGGGGAGGGAAGATGAAAAAAAAAATATTTCACAAAGTTATAAAAGAAAAACTGGTATCACCTACCTACAATATAGTACTCAATCTTATCTGGAACTAGCTAGGATTGACCAATACAATAGAGAAAATACAGTTACATTTGAATTTCAAGTAAATAAAAATACTTTTAAAAATCTGAAATTCAAATTTATCTGAGAATCTTGCATTTTTATTTCCAAAGTCTAGCAAAGCAACTAGAAGACACATTGTTTTCAAAGATTAACTCTGCCAGAAACATTTTCCTGATGTTTTCTGTCCAAAAACAAAGCCAGGAGAAAAGTGTCAATAGTAGTTCCATTTCTAAAGATGCTAAGTGGATCTATCTTTAAGGACTAACAGACCTGTTTTGGAGGTATGTTATGTGAATAAGTTGACTAATAACATTACATTTCACACTTAGAGAATGACACGTTTTTTCTTTCACTGAGATCCTTGTTGATATGTATTTTTTATTAGTTACATAAGGGGGTCTTACTTTTATGCCACCTTTTATTTTCTTGGAGCTCAAATCACATGTATTAGATTAAAGGGTAATTAATAACCACTCAGTGAGAAGTATTTTGTACATGTAGACCCAAAGCTCCAGAGCACACTTCAACTCTGTCTTGGATAACTGTTTAATCACATTTTATCTGTAACATATGTATAATGTTCTATTTACATAGCCAAACCATACACAAATACAATTTCAGGGACTGATCATCTAGGCTAAATTTTTAATAACAGTTAAGTTAAATTGAGTATTGTATAACCTCAAATATAGCCTCAAAACATGAGTAATCTATCTCTTACACATACCCACATAAACACACATGAACGTGGAAATTTCCACTGTATCTTTTTTTCAAGAAGGAAGTATATAAATAATAACATGTAATATTATACATAAATATGTAAATAGGTAATAGAAGAGAGAGAAAGTAAAGTTTACTTAATTTTTGCCGTAAGTTTATATATAAAAATTATATGCATATGATGAAAATATTTAGTTAATATTTTTCTTTAGTATCCAACTCAGTATCTGGTCTTGAATAGGTCCTCAGTAAATGATTATTAATTCAATAAATAAATAGAGATATCCTCTACCCTCAATGAGTTCACAGTCCAGTGGAGTATGGATATAGAAAGCTGAAAAAGTAATACAATATTGCTGGTGTCATGATAGAGACTGTGATATCACATGTTAATATGAGAGAAGCCAGGAGGAAGATCTAATCCATCCATTGTGGGAGCCAGAAAGACATCCTGAGAAACTTAACCTTTGAATTAAGTGGAGTTAGGTGAGAAGACAGAGAGGATGTGGAAAGTTTATAGGCATAGGGGAAGATATGTAAAGAAATTCCATGAATGTTGGGACCATCACTGAACCAGATACTTCTGAGAGGTATAAATTTTAATAGAGAGTGGACAAAATTCAAAGCTGAAAAGTTTTAGGGCCTCATTTTATGTCAGATTAGGGAGCTTGGACTTTATTCTGAAACCCACTGGGAACCATTAACAAATTTTAAGCAGGGCCTAAAAAGGTTAGATACCCACTTTAGTTAGAACATTTTGCCAATTACATGGAGAATGGATCCAAGAGGGGGAATAAAGATAGGCAAAGGGGCCAATTAGTTAACTATTACAGTAATCTAAAGATGGAATGATAAGGATGGAAAGGTTATTGGTAAAAGTGATTGGGCAAGGGGATTCAGGTTGAAGAAATATTGTAGAGATAAAATTAAAATGCCTTGGCAATTGGTTAGACCCAGAAATAAAGAAATGGCTAGCAGTAAGTTGGAGATTAGAGCCTGAAAATTTGGGGAGAGGTCTAAATTGGAGCAAATGGATTAAGATTTGTCAACTCAGAGATGAACTCTTGAGAGGGTACGAAATCATCTTGAAAAAGTGTGAGCAGGAGTGGAGAGCAAGCAAGGGAATGGAAACCTAGAGAATGTTGAAATTGAAAATTCAGGTTGGAGAAGAGGAGGGGAGTAAAAGTCAGAGAGAATAGAAGGGAAATAGGATAGTGAGAATCATGAAAAATAAGTTCTTAGAGAAAGTGGACACAAGAAAAATAGTGCCACATACAGCACAGAAATTCTGTAAAAACCAAATTCAACATAGATGCTTTCAATTTTCTCTCCCGTGTTTGGAGAAGAGATTTTAAATTAGAAAGGTTATTACTGTAGACCAGTCATGACATTTGATGAAGATTTTTTGCCCCCTTTAATGTACAATCTAGGAATATTTCTTAATGAATTGATTAGAATTTAAATGACACCTGCTTTATAAAATCTTTTCCTACTGTATATATTTATAGGCTATATTATTCAAGTTTCTAAGTCTATCAGGAAATTAATTACAGTTTAAAATGAACTAAATACACACTGTGCTCTCATCTAAATTCCTCAGGAGAGAAATTGTATTCCATCAAGCATAAAATACATATCTAAATATTATCTGTTTACACATACTTACATGATGAACTCTAAGAGCCTCTTCAGAAGCATTCTGGGATATTTATTCTGCATTCCTCGAAAAAAGATACTTTTTTTCTGGTTTCTGACTTCAGCAATCACATTGTAGCAATCATGTTCACTGTAAATGAGCTGAAGAATGATCAAGAAAGCTGGGCGTGAGGAAAAGTTCACAAAAGCAACCAGGTTAGTTCCATAATAGTCATAGGGTTGGAAGTAGTAAAACTAAGAGAGAAGTTGCTATTTGATTTATTTAGTCACGTAAACTTGTTAGCAATTTTTTTTAAGGGCAGATTCCCACTCTGTCACCCTGGGTAGAGTGCCATGGCATTATAGCTAACAGCAACCTCAAACTCTTGGGCTCAAGCAATCCTCTTGGGTCAACCTCCCAAGTGCCAGGGGCTGTAGGCGCCTACCACCCACCACGCTTGGCTAGTTTTTCTATTTTTAGTAGAAATGAGGTCTTGTACTTACTTAGGCTGGTCTTGAACTATTGAGCTCAAGCAACCCACCCACCTTGGCCTCCTGGAGTGCTGGGATTACAGATTACAGACTTGAGCCACCATGCTGGTCTTTGGCGGTTTGTGCCCCTGGAGATTTCTTGCTGAATCACCTTTTTTAAGTTAAGTTTACTGTTATTCTGCGAAGGTTTATGAACTTCTATCTTGAATCTGTCTGTCTTCACCTCATTGCCCCCAGAACTTTTTCTCTGATGATAATCTCTAGATTCTTATCACTTAACTGTGCAGAGAAATGTAATACTCTTTTTTGAAGCACTCCTCATACAGTGGCAATCGGAGGGCAGCACAAGGCATCCTGTGGTCTTATCTTGGCAAAGCAAACAAAACAAAACACATCAAATACTGTTAAAATACAAAATGCTGTCTTCTCCCCCATCTCATGTATTAGAAGACTTACTAAATATATTTTTAGTTTTGGTATAAATAACTTTATTCTGATCACCCATTTTAATTTTTAACAAAACCATAATTTTGATTATTTACATTTTACATTTTTCATGATTTCCCCATTCCATTTGCTTTTTCCTGAGGAAAGGCTGAGAGAGAAGTGACTTAACTTGTCTGATATCACAGACCTGATGTCAAGTTCATCTGGCCCCAAGCAGCTGCTCTTACCACTATAGCCCAGTGATAGAGCTGTTCTACTGCAGACATGAGTAGGCAGTGGCTGGTCCTCTCCAGCAAGAAATCCTGGCCAAGGGCTGCTCTGTGTCATCTTGGGTTGACTTGGCTACCCAGGATTTGCATTCACCAAATCATGTCATGAAGGACCTGCTGCTTCTTGGGAATTAGAATTCTCTCCTCAGTGATAGTCCTTGCTATACTATTTGATGGACTTTAGCAAAAGTTAACTTCTACCTGAGAATAAAAAGCTATAGCATTTTTTTAAAAAAAAATTATTTATCTTCACTGTGTTTGTTAGGATGGAGTTTAGTCTAAGTGTGAGAGAACTTATCACATGCTGGCACATGGGAAGTAATTCAATCATTATTAATACAGTAAATGAATTTTAGTATTGATAATTTCATTTATTTTCCTGGCTATTTCTTTAAAAACATCTTATTGACCAAAGACAGTGCAAAAAATCTAAACCTCCAGACTTTATATTTCCAAAATGTACTTTAAAAAATTGCAAGATTAATTCTGGCGGAAAAAAGTTTTTTTTATGTTTTGTTTTTGTTTTTAAGACAGTTGAGCATCAGCGTTTGATGATTTAGGGACAAAGTCATGGCTAAGAGCACAGAACTGTGGTTCACATGGTGGATAACAATAAGGACTGTGAAGCCAAATCTGCCTAATTCTGCATCCTCGTTCTACCATTTACTAGTTGCACTGTCTTGGGCAAGTTACTTGCCTTGTCTGGGCCTCAATTTTCTCCCCTCTGACATGGGCCTAATAATACTGCCAATTTACAGAATAGTTACAAGGGTTAAATGGGTTGGGCATTCCCAAAACACTGTTCTTTCAGGAAGCTCTATAATAATTTGTCAGATAAAATAAGAGTAGACTATAGCTTATCAATGGCAACTATAAATTTAAATTGAACTAATTTCTAACTGTTCCCAATTTCTACTTCTCCCATGATAGAGTTTATTGCTGTCTCATTTGTACTTCTCTCATCCTCTGTCCTGGTCCTTATCACACAGTGAATGGCTCGATTTATTTACATTATTGATTTGACTGCTGGAGATCTTTGAGAGCATAGCCAATGTTGTGATCACATTTTTTCCCCTAGGTGTACTCCAGTACAACATAACCCCATAAAAAAGGTTTATGATGAATTGAATAATAGTCTCCCTGGTTTCTAACTTAATAAATAAATTAATTTATTGATTTAGTCCTCAAATATTTCACAGAATCCCCTCCCCATCTCTAACTTCCTGGTTATTCTTATTTCTTCTTATGCCCTCATTTCTCAGGCCTTTTTTTTAACACGGTAGAAAACAAACAAACAAATGAACAAACAACTTAGTTGCTCGTTTTGTTTTCATTAAAATATAACTTTTCTATATCCTTTCACTTTAAATCCAAACTTTGTGATTTGGGGCTGTGTTGTGGATGAGGAAATTGAAGGACAGAAAGAAGGCATACATTTATTAAGATTGTTTCAAACTTGTATCCCGCCCTCTCCCCTCAGTCTGCCTTCCTTTCTTTCCCTCCTGAAATCCCTGGAGGAAGTAGTCATCTGAGAAATATTTCCTGAGAACTTTCAGTAGGGAAAGTAATAGCAGTAAACTCAAAAATTATTATATAGAATTTTAAATATGACATGAATTAGGTTTTAAAAAAGGAAGGCATTGTTGTTTACTTGTGATAAGTAAAATAGCTAGGAATTTCAGGTGGTGAAGTCAGACCCAGAAGGACAGAAAGGTGGACTCAATCCCCCACTAAAAATATAAAATTCCAAGCAATGCGTAATCAGGGTTTTTGGATATGTGTGAATTTGATTTGGCAAAGCTGGAAAGAAAGTAGCCATCACAGAGTAAATGCTATTCTTGCAGTGTTAGAGCTCGGTGATTACTTTTACTGAGTTGGGCCGAATCGTTTGAATACCTTAATTTAAAAACATTTTTTACAAACTCAACCATTTTGCTACTTCCATTTCTTAATGCCTGATTGGCAACAAAGTGATCATTTAATGACAAAGACTGAAATGTGAATAAAAGTCCATTAAACCCCCCACAATTTCCAGTAGGTTTCCATAGAAACGTAGAAAACCATGACCCTAAGACTCAGCCATCTTTTCTTTCCTGTTGGATCATTTATAGTGAACTTATGTGTTCCCAAACACACTTGAACACACTCAGAAGAGGCTATTCACTTAATAGCTCCTTTTATTTCCAAAAATGAAAGGACAGATTTAATACTGTAGTGGAAACCATAACTATACTCTGGAAGATATGTGGCATTTTTCCAGAGCAAGTCCTTATGTGACACACGTGGGCGTCCAGTTGTGAATTGTACGTGTTGCTGTTCTTTATGAGTTTGCTTTGTGACCACTCATGATAAAGTTCAGCCTAACTTGGCTTCGCACAAAATGCCCAGAACAACCCGAAATCTTTCTAATGATCTTAAGGAAACCAATATTAAAATAGGAAAAAAAGGAATCAAATTGAAACTAATTTATACTACCCTGCTATTTCTTAATTCTATACTACAGAAAGGATAGCTAATTATTTCTTATGCTTACTGAAAACCTGTTCATTTGTTGTATAGAAATGCAAATTGAAATATGAATGAAATCTGCTCATAACATGTATTAAAATTAAATGTAGGAACAATTGCATTTAAGGACGTGGCTGTGATTTCTAAACCAGAGCACTTATTAGTTGAAAGTTGAGATTCTAAGATAAATGAAGAGATTTTTCTTTATTAGTAAATTATATTTCCAACATATTATTTAAATATATAGCTATTTCAATAGCATAATGATATTCAGTAAATAGCAAATGGGGAAAATCGCTAAAACAGCAGTTAATAGGAAGTGAATGTGCATGCAGAAAAGTTAATTATTCCTATAAAGTTCAAGGGAAAAAAATATACCTCTCTTAAATACCTTTAACATTGTAGTTGAAGTCTCAAAGTTTATACCATGCTTATGGCTATATATTCCAGCATCTAGTAGCAATTTCTATTTTGCAAAATAAATTACCTGGAAATTAAATGTAATGGTATGTTAAATTTAAATCACGTTAAAATATTCCTATGTTTGGTGGATTATGTGCATAAAATTAGAATTAAAATCAACTGGTAACTATACCGATTCTAACTATAGAATTTTTTGAAAAGTATTGCACCTGATTTAGGGCTAGACTTGTTTATTGTATAACCTATAAATCATTAAGTATATTTAGTATTTGGTTTACTAGAGTATTTATATTACAACTATATAGAGCTATGAATACTGCTATATAGGTACTATATATTGATTGATGCTATTTATTTATTGTTGTGCTATCTAGATTACCCCTCCAAACAAAAACTATCATTAAGCTCTGATTATTTATTATATATGGGGCTGTAGCTACAAAGAAATAGATTCCTAATGGAACTTTTAGATCTATGTATCAAAATAATATTTTTAAATGGGAAATAACAATAAAGCATAGACTATTAAGAATTGCTATAAAGGTTTTCTTAGTCAGTTTAAGAAATAGCCTGATCTCATAAATATTGCTGTGCCCATTTATAAGGAAAGAAACTGAGTATGAGAGGGATTAATACTAACCAATGGGATTATATATAATAATTAAGTGCCAAACCTGACTCTTTAATTCCAATTTTCTGACCTCAAATTTAATACAGATAATAATATTAACAATTTACTATGCCAGTATCAATGAAAAAAAATTATTGTGGTCTCCAACTGTTAGGAGAGACTTAATTGAATATATTTGACGTGAAATGAGGTTTTAGAAATAGCGAGGCCTTTTGAAGTGGGACGGAGTGTATCTTGGGCAAGAAATACAGCAGAAGCAAAAGCAAGAAACTGCTAACCACGACATAGTGACTAAGACATTTTTGGTGGTCATGATAGGAGGCAGAGAAAATGTGCATTTCATTTTGTGCAAGGAGCCCAGAGCACCAGGGTGAAACAGTGATGAACACAATGTATGCATATCATGTGGCAGATAAGCACGGCAAGAAATGGGGAGCAAAGTGCATGGAATGATTTGATTACATGTTGTGAAAATAAAAAATGTTGAGCATTACTCATGCAGGTGGGCACACAAGCAGAATAGAAAACATGTCCTTTCAGGCCATGGTGAACATTTTATGCATTCCTGGGGTGATTTTCCATTCAAAGGATTACTTAAAGCAGTAGATAATTATATTATTTAAATATTCAAATAATATGGTGTTGTAAAGGGGCTTTTGGGCAAACATATTTTAGTTTCATCATTAAACTAATTCAGTTTTTCTAGAATCTATGACCTACCACCAGCAACAGAGCTTTTCTGAGGCCTTCTAGGCAGATGTAATAGAGTAGAGATCATTGAAGACAAATTCCTTGCAGAGAAAGACTTGTGAAATCCTGCAGGGAACCAAGGAAACTATACTCCCAAACACTCTCCCCTGCAGAGAAGACTTTATCATTGACTGTCTCTTAGCACTTCGAAAAAAAAAAAAAACCTTGAACTTGTAAGTGATAGCTACTACTATCTCATATATAAATCTCACAGAAAATTATGAAAATATTGTGGCTGTCCTACAACTATGAACGGAGGCTCTATTCTTAATAGACATTTTGTGTTCATAAATATAACTTTTTTTTTTTTTCAGTTCTGGGATTCAAACTTTAATATAGATAAAACCCTCCTAAAACAGTGTTATTCAAAATAGGATTTACAATTTGCTGACAATCATACAATTGTCTGTCCCCAGTCCCAACAAGATAATTTCAGAAATTAAGAGTTAGAGTTTAGTCATTTCTATAGGAAATTGACACTGATGAAACATCAAAGCACAGAGGATTCACCTTCTGAACAAGTCATACTCCTATTCAGGCTTCGTTGAACTCCTAAGGTAAATAGCATGTGGTGTGTGGTGTGAGTTGTGTATCTGTTGTATACATGTAAAAAATGTGATATTTTGAGGTCAGTTTGTCAAGTATAATTTAAAAATAAAAATTACATAAACTCCAGAACTGATTCAGGCTTTTTTTTTTTTTTTTTTTTAATTAAATCATGGCTGTGTACAATAATGCGATCATGGGGTAAAATGTGCTGGTTTTATATACAATTAGAAATATTTTCGTCACACTGGTTAACAGAGCCTTCATGGCATTTTCTTAGTTATCGTGTTCAGACATTTATATTCTACATTTAGTAAGTTTCACATGTGCCCTTGTAAGATGCATCGTAGGTGTGGTTTCTCTGAATATACAAGGGAAATATGAAGTGGCAAGTGAAGATGAATATTAGAAAAACCAATTCATTGTGTACGTTTGCAGAACACATTCTGCAATATAAATTTTGCTGAATTCTGGCAATATAAAATTAAGCAAGACAGTCTTTTTCTAAAGGATGCTGAGGAGTGAAAAGAATGAATGAATAATTTGTTCATGTCCTCTCTTATTTTCAGAAAATATTTCAGTTCTAACTCTTTTCAAGTTGTTTGAAAGTCCCTCCTAGATTGAGTTAATTTCAAATAATTATATCTGTGATTACTCTGGGCCAAAATTTTTAGATTACTATATAGTAGATAAACATGAAGATATTATATAATTGTTCTTATTATCCTCATTATTATAACTTGTCTCTAGTCTTCATGTGGCGCTCTGGAGCAGAAACATAATGCCATGTGTTAGTTTAGATTTTATACTAAGGTGATACTTCATATATATATATGAAGTATATATATATATATATATATTTTATATATAAAATAAGAAATTCCAAATACCCAGAAATATTGCACGTTATTTTAATAACTTTTATTATTTGTTGTCTTTAGAAGTGCATTTGGACAGTGTGATTTAAATATTAAGAGAAAAATATTACAGAGACCCTCCAAAGATTCCTATTCTGAGATTTCTAAGCCCTTTTGATCATGATTCATGCAATGAAGTCCAACAAAAATCCCTACTACTCAATGTTCTCTTGTTCCACTTTAACAAAGGAACAGCAATTTAAAAACTATTTTTACACAGTTTTCCAGGATTCCTTCTTATCTTCCTTTGATTTGGAACTTTGTGTTCTTCTGTGATTTTAATGCACACTTGAATGCCCCATAGTAAGTGTGAAGGGTGAATTAAAGCAATGGTAGGAAAGTACATTCTACTTAAAGGCATCTTCCCTTGTGTTGCTTTTTTCCCTCAGAGTACTTTATCAAGTAATATTAAGTTTAAGTATTCCAAATTCATGGATGTTTCTATAGGCATAAAGAAATTCTTCCTAAATAGATGAGTCTGGTCATCCTTTCGAGGATGCTATTAGTGTGAATAGTTATTTTCCATAAACAACTAAGATCTACTATAATTTTTAAAATGTAGATAGGCATAAAAGTAAATTTCCCTCATTTGGAACATACTGTGGTTCATATCTTCAACAAAATTAAATTGTTTACACTATTTTAATTTATCAAGCGAATATATATCTTCCTATTAAGAAAATGGTTTGTCAGTCGTAAAGCATTTTTTAACAGTAAAGGTCACATTTTATTGCAAAAACCTGTCAGTGCTTTATGTCCAAGCTGTGAAATGTTATTGCTTCAGGGTGATGATGTGGGAGGGGCTGTGGTTAAGAATGCCTTTCTGAGACCAGCTATGATTTATAGCACCGAATGGAGAATTAAACCCTTAATTGAAGCCCACAGAGCAGTACCTAGAGGCTAGATTCAGCCTGAAATTTGATTCAGACAATTTTCTTAGTCAAGCCCCTATGGGTTTACCAGTTGATTCTCATGAGTTTTAATTGTGATTGAAAAGACAAGCTGTTTTCTGCTTTGCCCTGAACTTCCCTAAGGTAAATCCCCAGTTTTAGTAAAAGCTTCTTGATTAACGAGGAGGGAGAGTTAGTAGAGAAAGAGAGAGACAGAGAAAGACAGCAGGATTTTAACTCTTTCCTCAAATCCTAGAAAGAATCTTGATAATAGCAGATATTCTGTAGAAAAACTTAAGCATTTAGAAAACTGATAAACCTGCCCTTCCTGAAATTATGATGGAACTATGGCTATGCTGCGTGTACTTACCTGAAGCCTCTTTAAATGAGGGAGGGGGAGTTTCTTTAGTCACAGACATCATGTATTCATTTGGGCCACACCAGGTATCATCCGTGTGTGAATGACTTAGAGGGACACAAACGCCAGTCCAGATATTGCATTGATTCAAAATCAAATTTTCCATTCCTTTCTCTCTAAAAGTGCTACTCTTATTTGTTCCATTGTATTTTCTATGTACTCTTATCTTTTTTACTAAATTATTTACTCTATTAAAATATCTCATAAATTCTACCTTGTATCTCCTACTAGTTTCCTGATTACTATGCATAACACATCCCAAGGGTTTTGCCTATAGCTCTTAAGCCTATACCTTGCTTATTATCTGGGCTTAATACTTATTTCAATCATCTTCTTTTTCTTGTCCTCTATAGAAGAATTAAATATTTTCAGACACTGCAGCAAATTCACAGTAAGTATAAAATGCCTAAGATATGCAAAGTAATGTGCTGGTTGCTAATGAAGATAGAAAGATAAAGTATAATCCCCAGTTTTTGGAATGATGGGGGAGCAATGTTATTTACCAAAAGTTATAATGCTACAGAGATAGAAGCTTCAGTGAAATGGGCAGTGATGAGACAAGAATTGTGATTTAGGAAAATAAACCTGAAAGTGGTGTATACCATGGATCGTGAGAGGAAAGATTAGACGAAGCTCATTTCAGTGACTACTAGTAAAGTAATGATATCCTAAACCATTGTAGTAGTCATGAGATAGGACACAAAGGATCAGAAATGAATTATATTTTGGAAGTAGAATTAACACTGCTTGGTAACCTAGTGAATATAGGTAGTTCAGGAGCAAGAGAGAGGAAACTAAGATAACCTTCAACCTTCAGTGGGGGCGAGAAAGGCCATAAACAAATAAAAATAGGAACATGGGGAGTGAAGCCAGCTGAGGCAAAAGAGTGGTTTTCCAGCTGAAAGCATATTGAATGTGATATTCCCACAGGATATCTACACAGAGGTGTAAGGCAAACAGAAAATGCCTAATAGACGGATGTCCAGAAATAAAGATTTGTGAATCATCTCAATAGAAGAGAATGTTCAGCCAAGAGATTTGGTTCTATCTTTGTGGAAAATAATATAGAGATAAAAGAAGAAAAATGATAGAAATTTCAGAATATGCAGCATCACAGACTCAGGGAAAAGGAAGAAAATATGGGGAAGCAGCAAGAGGAAGCAGGGGATTGGCAGGGGTAGACGGGAAGTCTGAAATGAGCTGGGCAAAGGCACAATTACGGAACCTAGAAAGGGCAATTGGACTTAGTCAATAATAATTTACAGATGACTTTGAAGAGAGAGATTTTAGTAATATGGTGGGGCAAGAAATCGGATTTCCATGTTTTTATGAGTGACAAGTGGTAAGTCAAAAGATGAATCTACCGAGTTGAATGTTTGCTGGTAAAGGAGAGACATAGGGACAGGAGCAAGAATGATAAAAAGTGCTATGTTGGGTTACATTGCTCAGAGGGATTTTTTTTCCCAAAAATAATTTTTGTAAAAGCAGAATAATGTGGTAGAAGATGTATATGAATATGGAAGAGTAAGACACAATCTCAAATAAAGATAGTTTTTTTATAGGGAAGTAAAATTTGGTAATAGGATATGAAGAAAACATTAGAAATTTGGTTATTGAAGAATCTGGTTTAGAGATAATAAATGTGGACAATTAAGGATGTGATTTCATATTTTATTGAAGGACTCCCACTATATGTAAAGTAGTATTAGGTAAAATATTTGCATAAATTATTCTTTTATTTCATGGTTTATTGTTGATTTCTACAATTGTAAAGACTTGTCACAGGTATATGTGTACTTTGATTCAGACTAAACATGCCCACATTTTAAATAATAATTATAAAAAGAGATTTTACTTCATATTCTAAAGACATACTGATATTCTTAAAATATAATATTTATATATGAGAGTATAGCTCTATTAGTGTTTATTTTATTAAAAAGAAAAAGTATATTAATATTAATTTAATATAACACTTAGAAACCATAATATCATTATCTAAATCTTGAGGGGATAAGGAGTATTCACTAGGTTTCTGGTTTGGGAATTTAATGGACTTTTTTCTCTACATTTTTAGAGAAAATAAGATTTATGAGAACACAGTTCATTCAAAACCCTGAGTATAAATTAAGAAGTTAGCATATATGAAATAATGAGCACAGGATGTCCTTTATCTCAAGAGCAATGAGAAATCAATTGAAGAGTTGTAAGCAGAGGGGTGATGTGATCAAACTTTGACTTTTCCTAGATCATCTGATCAGTGGGGAGAATTAGGTGGATGAAGAAAGCCTGAAGACAGGAAGCTTCAATAGGCAACAGCTGAAATAATGCAGCTAGTGCATGATGGTAGCATAGATCAGTGCTATCCACATCATTAGAAAAGAAGATATCAGAGAGACTTAGGATGTGCAGTCTAAAGTTGCTGGTACTTATTTGGACTCGAGGAATAAGACACAGAGATGAAAGAATCAGGATGCCCAGGTTTCTGGTTTGAGTGATTGCATTTCTCTGAACTTGGAATCATAGAAAGCAGATCTAGCTTGGGATAGAAGTTAAAGAGCTCAATTCTGGGCACATTGGATTTGGGTAGTCACTTGGTATCCAGGTATCCAGGGAGCCTGAGGTTCTGGAGAGAGAAAGTCAAAAACTATGTACCTAGTGATCACGACTCTGGGACTGTGAACAGTGAGAAAAGAAGATAACTTAGAACAGAGTTCATGAACTTTGTGTATGAAGAGCCAGGTAGTAAGTATTTTGAGATTTACTGGTTATATACTCTCTGTAGCATGAGAGAAGCCACAGACAGCACATGAGAGAATGTGTGTGGCTGGGATCAATTCAAATGTGTTGATGGATGTAGAAATTTAAATTTCATATAATTTCCACACATTAATAAATATTAGTCTTTTTTGTTGGATCATATGCTTTAATTTAATTTAATATTTTTATTTTTATTTTTATTTTTTTGCAGTTTTTTGCTGGGGTTGGGTTTGAACCCACCACCTCTGGCATATAGGGCTGGCGCCCTACTCCTTTGAACCACAGGCGCCACCCCGCTTTAATTTTTTTTTTCTTTTTCAACCATCTGAAACTGCACAAATCCATTCTTAGCTCATGGACCAGATCAAAAGCAATGAGCCAGATACAAATGCCACCCTTTGCTGATCCCTGGCCTAGGAGATTACCCTTTGGGTTGGAGAATCTAAAAAAGAAGTGACAGGCATGGGGTTATAAGGTAGAAGAAAAATATAGAGCAGAAAATAAAAAATATGTATATCTAGCACATAATTTTGAGTTAGCTCTACCTTCTAAGGTTGCTGACTGCCAAACAGTTAAAATTTGCAATGATGATTGCAATTTATGAGATCGAGTGCTCAAAAAAAGAAGTCTTCTATTGTCATCCCCTGTTCCTCTTCCCATCCACCACTTCCAGCCCCTGAAGCATCATTTCAGAAGTCCAAGAAACCTGAACTCTATTCTTGGCTATCATTTAATAGGAAGTTCATTAACTTCTCCCATCTTAATTTACTTTTCTATAAAACAAAGATAATTGGGTGAACGAGAGAGAATGAGTGACAAGAGAATGAGTGCATGTGCTAGAGCTCACGTTCAAAGTTTGGGAAACATTAGGGCCGATGTCATCTATGAAAGTACCTAGCAGAATGTGTGAAATATGTTCAAATGCTGTTCAAATTTTCTTTCTTCCTAAATATTTGCAATCATATGTCCTGTATTAATTTTAATCTTTCGTAAGGAATTGATCCGTTTTGCCGGGTTACAGATGGGAGTGGTTCCATCACTATCAATATTAATCAATACCTGTTGATTAAGCAGCTGAATAATCTCTTGTATATTGTGAGTATCTGAGTAATCACTAAAAGATTCTTGAGCACAGGGATTTTTCAACAATTTTCAAGTTTCTTCAGATGATGATACTGCCGGTCATTGTAGAATCAAATTCAGGTGCTGGATGGGTTTGTGTGTTTGTGTACACCAAATGTCACAAATGTAAGAAAATGTATAAAGCAGCTGGAGGAAGGAAAATGAATGATTTGTATTAAAATCCAATTTTGCCAGTTGGTTGACAAAAACAACTAAGCCTAGGGTAAGTTATTTAACCTCCTCAGTAAGTCAGTTCGTTATCTATAAAATGTGGATAAATTGCCCGTTTGTAGGTTATGGTGTGACTTAAATGAGAGGATATAAGACACCCCACACAGTAGGTGACAGGTAGTGGGTTCCCAATAAATACTGGTTCCTCCCTTTCCCTTCCCTCATATAAGAAAATCAATTTTGCCCTTTATTTCTGCTTGCTTTGGACTGTTTGCCTTAAAGAACAAAACTAAATGAAAAAGAGTTTTACTGATGTGTTAGAAAATGGGCTGTTGGGATTGCAGAATCTGTTACATTTGAAGTAAATAAATTCCATTGTGATATGAGCTTCGTGCGATGCTAAGGAGAGATCTATAATTTGTTTTATTTAAAACATTAAATTATGATGGCTCGCTTAATAACTCCAAACTACTAAGCTAAACTGCATTTGTGTTCTGAAAACAGCCATAAAAATTCCTGTTAGACATTTAATTACTGCACAAATTGTTTTATAAAGCACTGTAAAACAAACATGTTGATTTGCAAAAAAAGAAAGTCATGATTGCAAAAATACTAATCGTTTCAAATATATAAAGTTAGTGAGAAGAAAGTATTCTATCATATAGAACTCTACCCCATAAAGAATTCTCATTGTTTTGCATCCCTGTTCATTTTTAAAGATAAAAGTTCATGTGCAGAATCTTTTCACATGTACAAATTATTATAAAAAGAGACCCATTGTGTTCTTATGAAAAATTGTTTGTTATGGTTTTTAACGTAGACTTACACTAACATTTATGAACATGAATTCATAGAATCAAATTTGCAAAGAGAAGCCACAATCAATGCTTGTGTAAATCAGAATTAAGTGAGTGGAGTGTGGATATGGAGGGCAACTGTACCCAAGGCACAGGGTGGGACTGGGAAGGTGAAGTAGTTATAGGTCAATGCAGTTCTGATGTCATCACTCAAAATTCTTCCTGTCTAACCAAGAGTATTAATGTGATCTTCATCAGTGCTTCATTTATGGAAATGCTAGTTCCAAGGTCAAATCAGGAGGGTCAACTACATCTTGGATTCTTTCAGAGGAGAAAAATTTATAGTGGTAAAATACTGTTTCGATTTATTTTTATCTTTTAAACTACAGCATATTTTGGCATGATCAGTTGGAATGATAACTGCTAGCCTTGCAATATATAAAATACACACATATGTGGGCATGCACGTGGGCGCACACACACACATTTCACTTAAGTGGTCTGCATTAGGCACTGGCTCATGAGTTTGACTAATAACTAAAAATACAGAGAGAAGAGAAAGAAAAAGGAGGGAGAAAGGTTTGGAAAAGAGAGAGAGGGAGAGAGGTGAGGCTGTTTCTCATTAACATATATATATATATGGTTTTTTTTTTTTTGCAGTTTTTGGGCGGGGCTGGGTTTGAAATTCCCTCCTCCGGCATATGGGGCCGGTGCCCTATTCCTTTGAGCCACAAGTGCCGCCCTAACATATTTTTTCAATGAACATTTCTTGAGGTTCATTCTTTTGTGTTGGTCTTGTAATTGTAAGGATGATTTAGAACTCCTACATGTAAAACTATAGTTTTGATAGAAGAGAAAGAAATATAAATAATTGAAATATATAAATACTTTAAATCAATTATAATCATAACCATGACCATTACTTCACTTTAGAAAATGAAAAGAGTTAAGCTTCCAGAATAAGATGAAATCACTTAATGCAAATCAGTACTTCCAAGGGTCTAATCTAGTAATGGGAACTTCAACTCTGTTCTGGGCTTGTTCTAACAAGTAGTATAGTAGGGTGTGGTCCTTGTCCTTAGGATACGGCATATACATCACATTAGTCACATTAAGACACCTGTGAAATCATACATAGGAGGGAGATAAATCAAGGAAAACTCAGAAAAATTTTATCACCAAGACAAGGAAATAGACAAAGATGGTGAATACAGATTAACAGTGAACCCCCCCCCCAAGTTCTGCACTATCCTAGGCGCAGAAGCCCCCTGCCCATTGGGTCCTATTTGCTGACAAAAATATTGATCACTAAAATGGAACATCAAATCCTCTATTAAATTAAAAAATCTATTAAATTAAAGTCTATTAAATTAAAAAATCAGACAATAAAAATGTGAAGTAAATGTAAAAACGTATAGGGTATTTTTAGTGTGAATGGCCATTACATCCAATTTGGAAGTGAAGTCTATCATAAAGTAAAAGCTTAGATTTTACTGCATGTCATAAAATAATACATATGACAACCAAACTTTGGAGATCCTTTTTCATTAATTAATTCAAATATGAATTGGTTCACAGTATTTTTTTGTCTATATGTTATTCAATTTTTAAAGAACATACTGCTTTTAAAGTGAAGATAAGCATACAAAGTAGAAAAATTATTTAATTTGTATAATGTAGTTTTTGATGACAGCATATGTAGCCGCTAATAGGTTTCATAGGTTATATTATTATTTTCTTTTTGGCCGGGGCCGGGATTGAACCCACCACCCCCGGTATATGGGGCCAGCACCGTACTCCTTGAGCCACAGGCACCACCCCAGGTTACATTATTTATTAAAACATTTTTTTCTGTCTATGCTTATAGCAGACAGAATAAATTCCCTTCAGATATACAGGTTCTAGACCCAGGAAACTGTAAACACTTTATCTTATGTAGTAAAAGGAAGACATTGAAAATATGATTAAGGAATTTGAAGATAAGGAGATATTATTCCTGGATTATTTAGGCAGGTTCAATATAATAAAAAATAGAAATGAGAGGTAGAAGAAGAAAATGATTTTTGTTTTTTTTTTTTTTTTTGAGACAGAGTCTCACTATAGAGTGTCATGGCGTTACAGCTCACGGAAACCTCAGACTCCTGGATTCGATTCTCTTAAGCGATTCTCTTGTGCCAGCCTCCCAAGTAGCTGGGACTACCGGCGCCCACCACAATGCCTGACTATATCTGATTGTAGTTGTCTTTGTTGTTTTAGCTGGCCTGGGCCAGGTTCAAACCCTCCAGCTTTGGTGTATGTGGCTGGTGCCCTACCTGAGCCACGGGTGCTGCTCAAGAGAATCAGATTTCAACATAGAGGCATAGCTTAGAATGATAAGATGTCAGAAGAAATCAACTGACTGTTGCTATATATGAAGACAGAAGGTATTGGGGATGAGAAAGGTGGGCAGCTTCTAGAAGCTAGAGAAGGCAAGGAAATGGATTGTTCCCTACAGCCTCCATAACCGAGCACACCCCTGATGATCCCTTGATCTTAGTTAAGTGAGACCCAGGTCACGCTTCTAAAAAAACTGTAAGATAAAATTTATATTGCTTTAAGCAACTGGATTGTGGTACTTTGTTATAGAAACAATAGGAAACTAATGCAAATTTTCAACCTGGAAGTGGTATACTACTTTAACAAATACCTAAAAATGTAGAGGTGGATTCAGAATTAGGCAAAGCACAGAAGCTGGGAATTTTTTAAGGAGGATAATTAAAAAAAAACAAAAACAAAAGCAAAAAAAAAACCAATTCCGTTCAAGTTGGGGGGAGGGGGAATGTGGGCGGGGGTGGGGGGTTTGGTGCATGCTCCCACTTAAAGAGCACATGGTAGGGGTGGATGGCACACCGTTTGGGTTGCAGGACATACTAAACAAGGGATTATACCCAACAAATTTGAAAATTGTGACCTGGTTGTTTGTACCCTCATAGTAACCTGAGTTAAAAGAAAAAACAAAAAAATCCAAAAGCTAAGGGAGATAAGTCAAAGAAAACCAAGTGTGACCATTTTTCCAGAATTAAAATGTAACATATCTTTCTTTCTTTCTTTCCTTTTTTTATTTTTCTTTCTTTCATTTTTTTTTTTTTTTTTCCTTTTGTAGAGACAAGGTCTCACTTGGTGTCACACAGCTCATAGCAACCTCCAACTCCTGAGCTTAGGGGATTCTCTTGCCTCAGCCTCCTGAGTAGCTGGGACTATAAGCACCTGCCACAACAGCTGGCTATATTTTTGTTGTAGTTTGGCCGGGTCAGGTTTGAACCGACCACCCTCGGTATATGGGGTGGGTTCTGTACCCACTTAGCCACAGGTGCCACCCCATGATATCTTTCCCTGAAAAAAAAAAAAAAAAGAAAAAAAGAAAAGAATAAGAAAACACTAGATGGCTTCGAATGGACTGGTATAGAAATATGGCTGCTAATCACTGTGCCAGTGAGGACTTACGAGTAAGTGAAGAGCATTTTAGAGAAAACGTACCCACGTCAGAGAATACCTAAGTCATTGCAAGTGGCCTGTTAGGAGAAATATGGACATTCAAGGCACTGCTTACAGAGTAGCATAAGAATTGAAGAACATGTTATTGTAAAAGTCATTCTTGTTCCATTAATATAATGACCGAAACTTAGAGGATTTGTGTGCTTCAATGTCATCACTTGGATATTTATGGGGAAAGAATTCTAAATAAACTGTTGAAGGTGTGGCCTTGTTTCCCTCTTGCTGCTTATGCCAAAAATAAGAGGAGAGATATAAACTAATGAAGGAAATGTTAAAACAGGACTCAATGGTTTTGCTAATTCTCAGCCTACCCAAATGGCGAAGGATATAAAGTTAAGAGATTTATTAAAAGATAAGCCTGGTCTTTGGAGAAAAAAAACACATACTGCATCTGAACAAACCTTCACTAGAACATCAGAATTATCCAAAGGTCAGAGTACTCAGTTATACAAATGGCTCTTTGAGGAGATTAACGTGTAACTCATAGATCACATTAGCCACCCAAGAGAAGGCAAAAATAGAAATAGGATTATATAGAAAAAAATCTATGGAGTAATTCTTGTCTAATAGAGCAAATTTTAGGACATCTTGGGAGACACCTAAGGTACTTGCAAAATATATGCCAGCACAAAATCTGCGAGCTTAGACTGGAGAAGGCAAACACAGTAGCAAACGAAAGATGTCTTTATCAGACCACCAAAAGGTAATGTAGGAAGCAGGCCGATAAAAGTCCCCAGGTTGCCCTCTTCTCAGGAAAAAATAAAATAAAATAAAAATAAAGTCCTCAGCTGCACACACAGGCTACCCTCCATGAGAAAGAAAGGATGGCTCTGAGGGTAGAGCCATAAACCAAAGAATATTATTCCCAAGCCTTAAAAGCAAATAGAATTCACTCTTCCCTTCCTCCTTGAATTTGCTTGGAGAGGCTTTGAAATTGTTTGGGATTGGCAGACTCTTTTTATGTCCGCCCTTGCTTACCTTTTTTAGAACCAGAACATCTGTAATTATTATTCTTTGTCTATAGTACCATTGTGGTTTTGAAGCCAACACTGTTTTGAGTTTAATGAACCTTCAAATGGAGAGAAATTTGATGCCGAAAAGATTATATTCAGACTCTGACTCATACCTAATTTAGATGATTTTTTAATGGTACTTTTCAATGATTTCAATGGGTTCTGGGACTTTTGAGTTCATGAGATTTAGATAAGATTTCAAACTTTTGAGTTAATACTCTAATGGATAAAAAATTTTGACAACTTTGGGATTGGGTAAATCTGTTTTTCATTTATGATGAATATAAATCTTTGGAGACCAAATGATTGAATGTGATGGGCAGATTAGTACCTTCCAGAGACCTTGACATGGAGACATTTCCTAAATTGTCAGGGTGGGCTCAATGTAATATAAGTGTGCCTAAAAACAAAGACAGAGACACGAGAAGAGAATCAAGGGAAGTGGGACTGTCTGTGGAAGATGTCAGAATGATGCTATGTGGGAAGGAGTCATCGAGCCATTCCTGGTTTTGAAGGTAGAGAGGGTGTGCCATGAAAAAAGGTAAGTGGGCAACCTCCGAAAGCCGGAAAAGGCAAAGAAGTATATTGTCAGCCTCTGTAAAGGAACCCTGCTGGTACCTTGACCATAGCCAAGTGATATCCATATCTGATTTTTGGTCTTCAGAACTGTAAGATGATGCATTTGTGTTTAAGCCACTAAATTTGCGATGGTTAGATACAGCACTGATAGGAAACTAATTCCATGCCATTAACAATGACTAATTTAAAGGCATAGTTGTATGATGAAAGCCAAATTTTTAATGAATTTCTACTACAGACTTACAGTCTTCGACAAATATCCTATTGTTTACGTATTTTAGGATTGTTCTTCTGCTAGTGCTGTGACACACATTCATTATTTATGTTTGGTTTAATTGTTCACTCTTTTCTACCTTATTACACAGCCCAACTCTGTGCCATGTTTTCTGTCACTGGTTGAAGTTTCTCCCTAGATTTATGGACACACACATATATTTTATGTCTATATATGGATATACATATATCATACATATACATATATCCACACACATTACAATAACTAAAAAATAAAGCAATGATGATTGTATATCAACCTTTATTCTCTGTTTCATCAATCATTTCAAGTCTTTTCTTGATCTGAAAATAAAAAGGTTTTTTTGTTTAAGTTCATACATGCATGCATGTACACAGTGCATTTCTTTAGCAGATGTTGTTAAAAAATAAGAAGCATGTAATTTGTGATATCAGGCCTCAACTATAGAAGTCAAATATTGCACAAAATATTTCTAGACTACCATATCTAATATATTTCTAGAATCGGTACGGATTCTGTTCATCATTCTTAGAGCTGTGATACTATACAATTGCCCTTTCCTGGTAGTGTTGGATATTAAAATTAGAGAGTCAAAACACAGAGTCACTGTTATGCCTTCCAATTAAACAGCTAATGAGCTAGAATAATGACCCTTTCTCCTAACTGGTTGTAAGAATAATTAGATTTAAAAATATTTCACACATGAATGAAATCACAGTGTTGCCAGTCAGAGAAAGTGAAGATAGAGCACCATACTTAAATTTTTTCACTCTGATAAAAAACATTTTGGTATTTGGGTGAGGAACAGGATAGTTCCAATATTAATCATTGTCTAATATTACTGTGATCTTGAAATACAGAGTACAGATAGGTGGACCGCTATTGGGATTATATGAAATTATTATACCTAATAATTTAGGTATTATAGAGGTTAAGAAAGAAATTATTTTTATTCAAAGCATTCTTGCCAAAATCTTTCTAAAATTCGAAAGAAGTGCATTATTTAATGATAATTGAAAAGCATGGAGCACAAATATTGTCATTGTATATAAAAATCTTAATCATACCTTACGATCCATAAGAAATTTAAAAGATACTTATATGTATGTATTCCAGAAAATATCTATAGAGTAAAACAAGAGTAAAGCCCAGATCTTGTTTTTCGTTCTGTAACTCATTTGCTTTGCTGTGATGATTCTTACCTTGTTATTATGATTAACTGAAATCCTTGAAATTTTAACAGTATTTTCTTTATTTTATAGGACTTAACTGTTAATGTCTATTTATGTTATCTAGAAATGCTGATTTATGTAAAGGTTAAGTTTTGAATAGGTAGTTATTAGTAAGTGTTTAAAAGAGATTGAGAGTAAAAAGAAATTCATTTTAAGGAAATTAAAAGTAAAGGAAATACATTTTTCTTGCATTCTATATTTTAGCTTAGTTTATAATAATTTGTGAATAAGAAAAGATCTGTTATAACTTAAAAGTCTGGTAATTCATCGTTAAGCCAGGTAGAAAGTAAAGGCAAACTTGTTCCTGCATGTTCCTGATTAAACAGAAGGTTTTTTGTTAACAACAACAACAAAAAGCCAAGTCTTGATAACTAATTGTGCACAATAGTTTCAGTGCTACTCATTTGTTTTTCCCAAATGTTAAGAATTTAAATTCTAAGAGTAACTTCCATGTAAAAGCTATTACCCAGTTTCTTTGACAGCCCTTTCCTTCTGCCTTTACTGGCTTTAGATCACTCCTGTCTGTCTAGAAAATGATTACGGTGAAGAGCACAATTCTATCAATTGCAAATTCATGGCAATTAATTACTCTTAATAAATTTTATACTGATAAATGGGGAAAAACAATTTCAAACTCAATTTTCTGATCTGTTGTCACGTAGGAAATGAGGACAGAAATACTCTGTAGCAACTAAATACATGTGAACACTCAATAAATGGAATTTGTGAGAGGAATAGTGGGCACTATTGTTTGTATTGTTTTAAATCCTGCCTTTTTTCAGGTAATGCAAAAATTTCAGTATTTGTTGAACATAATGCTTTTAGGCCCTGAAAAAGACCAGCAAAACTTGCTTTGAAAATATTGAGTGGTTCCCGATAATTGCTTAAGAATAGAAGGCTTATGTTGAAAGTATCTGGGCATATGATACTTTTAAATTATAATTGTGTTTCATATGCTTGTAAAGATTGTCATAAATAATAGTGATAAATAATGTCTTACTATCTTTAAAATCCCAAATTGTCTGGTTTAATAAATCTAGAAATTTGTTTTATTCAATAAATTCTTTAGGTACCTTCAAATTTAGTTGTCAGAGTTTCGATAGAGTAATTGTTGTCACTTAGTTCACCAAGGCCCAAATGCTGCGTCATCCCTGATAGATTGCACTGCCATCAAATCACATTAATTTTTTTTTTGCTCCATCTAGTAGACATAGATGTCAAAATTTCTCCCCAGCTTTCATCTTCTGGGTGAAATAAGCCCATTCATCATCTTTTTAGAAATGAATAGGATTGGCTCATGAAATATTTTGTGATTGGCAGGCCTCGTGGTGGGTGGAAACAGGCAGTGGTCAGCAAAGGCCTTGCAGATCTATTTTCTTGGTCATGCTCATGCCTCGAATGGCTTACTACTTCTTTGTGCTGCAAATTTTAGAGGTCAGAGAAGTGACCCCACATGAGCAGTGGATAGCCTGATTTCTGGACAATCTTTTTCAACATCCTTTTGTTTTCTGAAACACAGGGAACCTGGGAACATTCAGAACAGCAAACATGTTACCAACCCAGGTTTCTGAAGCCACTGAAGTGTGCCCAAGGTCATAGTCAGGGTGTAAAGGAACTGGTTAGAAGTTTCCATAGGAAAGCTTCTGAAGTTAGTATTAGCAGATTCTTACCTCTGATGACCAACTTCAGAGCTATAGAAGCAGCCCACTCGTTAAGGATTCCTGTTTAACAGTGGCTGTGCAAGAGGCATCCATCACCAGAGACATTGATCAAAGTAGGGAGTAATTCCAGAACTCCCAATATGTGCCCTCCACAAATTTATTAACCTAAGTGATTTTAGGGGTTGTAGATAGTAGCCTAAATGAAAATAGTTTTTTAGGTGTTTATATTCTGAAGTCTAATTACGTTTAAATGCATAGGACTCATTATCTCTGGCCCTCATAGTTCAAGCAAATAATGTAGAAGATATATTGTCAATGCTGAACTCCTGAATTGTTTAAATTTTGATTCCTATCCTAACAGTCACTTAAACGTGATTATGTTAATGCAAAATACATCACAAAGGGAACCCTAGAATGTTATGCATGAAGTAAATAATGTTTCTTATGCACTTTACTAATATTCCACATTTCTTTTAAACTTGTAGGCTCATCTGTGTTTCTTCTCTTGCTTGCCAAACACTATCCTGTGTCATATTATTTGGTGAGCATTAAATGGGGCAAATACTTATTGTAAGCCCAATACTTTCTTATCTTCCCTGGAAATAATTGTTCACTGCAATTTTAATAAATTCTTTATAAGAGCAAATTCAGGAAGAGAATTGATGGGTTTCCTAGTAAGTGTACATACACATTTTGTGGGTAAGAGGGAAACCAAATGAGTTTTGCTCAACTCCTCACTTGATGGCATTCTTTGATTCCAAAAATCAAATGAAAATATTAATTGTCTTCAAAGGTGCATTTACTCAGACAAGTACTCTCACTATTGCTTTGCTCTTTAGTCTGAGCTATTTTTTGACTCCTTTTTTTTACAAAGTCAAATCTAAAAGTTAAAATAGTTCTTGGAAAATATGCATTGAATCTGTAAGAAGAATGAATGATTATTCCTCCTGGAAAGAAACTAATTTCTTTCTCTGTGTCATGCTGTTACTTCCCTTAGATAATAGTGCTTCTTTCATTTATTGAAATCCTCTTCCACCTCAAGTTCTAACTTTACTCTTGTTCCCTTAGAAGCTCACTCTAGGGCAGAACCTCCCTGTTCATCCATGAACTCTAATTGCAGTTGCACTCAGGCTCCTCTGCTGTCATGTTTTTTTTTATTTTATTATTTTTTTTATTTTTTTATTTTTTTTATTAAATCATAGCTGTGTACATTGATATGATCATGGGGCATCATATACTAGCTTCATAAACCATTTGACACATTTTCATCCCAATATTCAACATAGCCTTCCTGGCATTTTCCCAGTCACCGTG
>CAUYPK010060335.1:0-14840 GCA_963574355.1 Loris lydekkerianus | reverse complement strand
CCCAAGTGCCCATCGACCCACGAATGGACTAGCAAATTGTGGTACATGTATACCATGGAATACTATGCAGCCTTAAAGAAAGATGGGGACTTTACCTCTTTCATGTTTACATGGATCGAGCTGGAACATATTCTCCTTAGCAAACTATCCCAGGAATGGAAGAAAAAGTATCCAATGTACTCAGCCCTACTATGAAGCTAAACTATAGCTTTCACATGAAGGCTATAACCCAACTATACCTCAAGACTATGAGGAAAGGACCAAGGAAGGGGAAGGGAGGGGGGAGTTTGGGTGGAGGGAGGATGATGGGTTGGGCCACATCTATGGTGCATATTTTTATCTATAATAAAAAAAATAATAATTATAAAAAAACAAATAAATAAAATAAAAAAAAAAGAAACCTAAATTTGAACAGCCTTTTCTCAACATTAAACATTCAAACATAACAAATAAACAAAAGCTAATGAGGAACACTCCTCTGTTGATAAAAGACAACTAGTTAATATTTTTTTTCTTATTTCAAAGTAAGAAAGAACAATTGTTGGAAAATAAATGTTAAGCTTCAGTGCACATGGACAAACACACACACACACACACACACACACACTCACATATGTGCAGCAAAGTATCCTCAGTTTTATATGAACTCCATTTCTTTAAAAGATAATGTCATATTTTTCTTGTCCTGACCCACCATAGCCGGGTCATCTTCATTGTATCAGATCCTCTGGGGCTCAATTTCCCTGCTGTTTATTCTCAGTCTGAGACTGGGATGTTAGTTCCTTTGGTTTTAGCTTTTTTTTTTTTTTTTTTTTTTTTTTTTTGCAAATTCTGTCTTTATTATGTCTCCCCTGGCCTCCCCTGTCTTCTGTTCTCCCCCTGACCCACACACAGTTTCTCTTTGTTATTTACCTTTTGTGGCATTCCATTACTTTTGTAACTAGGCACTAGACACTATGCCTAATACCAGGGTTACCATGGCGAATAAGATACACTCTGGGCTTCAAAGAATTTATAGTCAAATAGGGGAAACAGAGATGACAATGAAATTGTTGTATGTACATGCAGGGCACCAAGCAGTATTTGAGCACAGAATAAAGAATGTCTTCTTCACCTAAAAGGATGTAGAGGATCAATGTCTGTGTGTGTTTGTGTGTGTGAAGGTGTGTGCAAGAGAGCGAGAGAGACAGCAAGAGGGAAAGAGAGATTTTTCTTTGAGAACTTTTTCCAGCGTTGACCACATGGTGCCACCTTCCTGCCACCAGGGAGGAATATGACCCATAATACACAATGGCTGTATCTATCTACTGTGCTCCCTCTCCAGCTTTGTTCCTCCCCTGGCCACCATACTGTCATCACCACTACACTGCCACCTCTGCCATGATTACCCTATAAAATTTCTGGTGTCCAGGGTCAGGATCTCTCCTGGGCTTTACCCCTCACTTTCACCTCCCTTCCCCCTGCTTGATTTCCTATGACTTTTACTTCTTTCTATGCCCATGTATGTTCATGGGTTGGTCCCAATTTATTAGGGTGCAAATGTGGTGTTTGTTTTTCCATTCTTGAGATACTTTGCTTAGGATAATGGACTCCAATTCCTTCCAAATTGCTGCAAAAAACATTAATTCACCCTTTTTTATGGCTGAATAATACCTCATGGTATATATATCACATTTTGTTAATTTACTCATGAATTGATGGGCACTGGGTTGATTCTACTTCTTTGTAATTGTGAATTGTGCTGCAATAAACATTCAAGTGCAGGTGTCTTTTTGACAAAATGACTTCTTTTGGAAAAAAATCATTTTATCATAAAGACGTATGCACTAGATTGTTTATCACAGGTCAATTTACAATCACCAAGACATGGAATCATCCCAAATGCCCATCAACCCATGAATGGATTAGTAAACTGTGGCAAATGTATATTATACAATACTTGCAGCCATAGAAAAGATGGAGACTTTATATCTTTTGTATTAAGCTGGATGGAGTTGGAAAGCATTCTCCCTAGTAAAGTATCACAAGAATGGAAAAGCAAGTAATCCAATGTATTCAATGTTAATGTGAAGGCAGTAGGTGAATTAATATATGCTCACCCAAGAGTAAAACTCAATTTAATTCAAATTGGGGGGAAATAGAGGAGGAAGGGAAGGAGGAGGAGGAAGGGAGATTGGTGTGCTCTCACCTAGTGGCACATTATAACGGAATATGGCTCACCTCCTGGATGAAGGGCGCAACTACAACAGGGGCCTTACCTAACAGAAGCAAACATTGTGACCTAATTGCCTGTACCCTCATAGTAATAAGAAATTAAAAAAAAAAAGAAATAAATAAAATGGCTTCTTTTTCTTTGGGTAGATACCCAGCATTGGGATTGCTGGATCAAATGGTAGGTCTGCTACATAAGAAGTAAAAATAAGTGAAGGGCTATTCCTGAAGAGTTAGTATTCTGGAGGTTGAACGGGGCTCCTTAAAGGAATAATGACTAATATAATTGAGTGCTTAATATGTGCCAGGAATTGTAAGTACTTCAGATTTGCCAATTTACTTAATCCTTACTTCTGTTTGACTTAGGTCCCATTATCACCAACATTTACCAAATGGTAACGAAACCTGGAGAGGTGAAGTGCCTCCACAAGGTACACAGGAAGGGCAGACGTGGTGAATGACCTATGGAGGGATAATGGCTCAAACACAACAGACAGCAGGGGCTGGCTCTGCCTTCTCTTTTTAAAGGGACACTAAGGGCATTAAACCAATCAGATCAGGACCCCCAACTTGATGATGTTTTTAAACTTAATTACCTTTCTATAGGTTCTACTTCCAAGTAGAGGTCAGGGCTTCAACATATGAATTTGGGGAGTACACGATTTAGTCTCTACAACATCCTTCTCCCTGATCAAGTCTTAGCTTCTAAGGATGGTCCTATTTATATCATCCCAGGACCTACGTCCTAGGGTCAGGCTACAGGAAATTTTCTCTAGCTCATCTTGCAATTAGATGTTTGGCTGGGTTTCTCTGTTGTTTGCTTTGTTTTTCTTTTTGAGCAGAGGAACTGAATGAAATTTTAAGCTCTAGGTAAGAGTAGACCCATGTTAATGCAGAGATTTCTAACTTTTTTACTGCATGTGTTTTAAGGGTTATTAATATACATTCCTGTTGTTAACTTTTACCCTGCTATATAATCTGTGAATTCTGGTAGGGCTTCCCTACCTTGTCTCATCCCGCATTTTCAATTCTATGCCACAACAGATGCTTCTATTTGTCTAACTAGGGACTATCTGAGACTCCTGAAATTTGCCTGGTTGGATGGCAGCATCCTGAGTGTCTTTTGTTTCAGCTGGAAAACAACTCTTAGTGAATTGCTAAGTGAAAACACGTGTTTAGTGCTTAACTCAAGGGCCTAATGAATTACTGGTTCTTTTGCTATGAATTCTTCAAGACACTGTCTTAACTCTTTTTTTTTTTTAATCAATAGAACTATTTTATTAAACATATGAATGAACTTACTTTATACAAAATGCGGTAGTACTTCCTCCTCTCTTTGGGCCCTGGAGGCCACCACTCCAGAGCATGTTCATATAAACACACTGTCGTGACAAGCAGCACCCACCAAAAGTAGGTGAAGGAAAGTGCAATTCTGGAAGTGACACCACATAACCGAAGTGGGAAACAAAAACAGGCAGAGGCCAGGGGGTTTCTTGGCTAGTGCTCTGCACACAGGCCCTAGCCCTGCTCATCTTGTTCCAGCAGAAAACATTTTAGGAACTGAAACTCCCAAGTATTACTTGGATACTCTCTTGGTAGCATGCTTCTTCCAAATCCATCTATCTTGATGTTGTAACTAGCTTATTTATAACTTCTTCAAGAAATTCCATCCTGGGTTAATCCCTTTCAATTGCTCATAGCACTTTAATCTACACAAACAAGACTCAAACACAGAAGAGCAGTAAGTTTCAAAAGGATGTCAGCTGAGACCTTTTACAGATGAAACCTACTTTCTAAAAGCAACCTGGCCAAACATATCCACAACTGGAGACAAAAGACCGTGAAAGTAGGTCCAGCTGGAAAATAGGTACTCAATTCAGATCCAGTTGTTCTACATCTGTGGATTTAAAGTGATCATCATCCACAGTAGATTAGATGTGCCCCTCATTCCTCAGAAAATCCACAGCTTGCTTGATTGAGGATACAGGATCTTAAGGTCTTGGAAGTTCAATCCTTCACGTCTTGGGCAACTCTTAATCAAATTCAGCACCCAGTTTGGGCCCACAGTGAGGGATTTGCTGGCGTGCAGCCAGTCCCACCAAAGCTCCCTGCTTCACTCCTTCCTGGATTGCTAACAGGCATTTTTCCTGCTGGGGGAGGGCTTTTAGATTTGCTCAGGATCACATGTGTGTTGACCACTTTTCAGAACATGTGTGGTAAGCTCATTCATACCCTTCAAGGACATGATCTTAAAGGCAAACGGGCTGTTTTTGTTCTGCAAAGACCTCAGATGGCCTGACACATTCACATATGTTTCTGGAGGAACCACAGCATTGTCACCGCTTGTATCATCCGTGTCAAGCCACTGGCAAACATCCATGGGTGCTACCATCACGTCATCTATTTTGTGAACAGTGTTGGTTGTAGCCTTCTCTGCGTGTCTAATTATCCCCACAGTAGTGACCTATGAAATCTCAACATCCCTGATATTGAAGACTTCATCCACTGGGGTGGCAGAAAGCAGCTAAAATACAGGGCGCAATGAGTTGGGCTTGGGCTCTTGATTTCTTCTCGGCTTGAGTAGGTGTCAGTGATATAAAGCCCCCAGGGGACTGTGTGCAGCCCCAGCTCCCCCCCCCACGGAGCTGCCATAGTTATCAAATCCGTCACTATTCCACATCTTGATCAGGATTCCCTCAGGAAAGAGGCCTAGAGATGCCCATCTGGTGGATTCGGAGAAAATCTCAAAATCTGTCTGTCTGAACTCTTAAAGTGCCCAGCTTTTAGGTAGCACTTCCTTCCCATATTTCTTTCTACAATGGTAAGTGCTGTAGTGATTTGTTCATATCTAAATTCATCTCCTTTTTAAAAAGACTCAACCAAATTTGTAGTAATTCAGTAGCTTCTTCAGCTGGGCTTCTTCTTTCTCTGAGTTACTCAGGCTGGGATAATATGTGAAAGAATACTGTGGGAGCCCCCTATTGGTTCTGCTTCTGTGAAGAATTATTCTATCCAGACTCATGTGCCTAACCCTGTTGTTATAGAAATAACTATGCACTTGGTGGCCGTGCTATTATAAGCTAAAAGACTGGCAAAGTGGAAACCCCACATGACCCCTCTACAGAACAGCTAAGGGTTAAGTTAAATCCATTCTTTGGAAAGAAACAAACTCAGTGGGAAAAAGCTACACCACACCCCCTGCTAGTTATTCCTATTTTGTATGTACAAGTTTTGCAAGGATAAGATCAACTGAAATAGATTATACCACTAAGTAGTAGTTTGTTGATCATTTCAACTCAGGCTTATCCATTGGGGGCAATCTATCCGTGGCTATTCTTTCCAAAACAGCACAACTTTTTCATGGGGAAGAAAAGCTTCTATTTGTTTATGTACTTTATTTAAGTGGTGACATGGTAGATATAAGTAGTGTTACAAATTACCTACATTCATTCTAATAAAGATACTGATTGAGTGGTTTAGAGAAAAAGATTACTATGACTAGATTCCCTGAAGAAAATAACCCCTACCAAGAAAGAAAGAAAAATAATGGGAAAAACTTCAATGAAAATTAAAAATCATTTAGGCCTAATTATCATTTTCAGAATAATAATACTTTAATTTATAATGATATAAATGATTATAGTATAATATAATAATGAAATTATTACCGCCCCGAACTCCCTGGTGAGAGCATCTCCCTGTACTGATAGACCTCGGGACCACTGCTCTTCTTCCTATGACCTGGTGTACTCCTCCCAGTCCTCACTGTGAAGTAGAGTCTTGGGGTTGGACTCCCTCAAGAAACTCCATGGCAGGTGTTGACTATCAATCCCCCACCCCATCCGATTATGCTATTATTTTATTTTTATTGCCATAGAAAAGCACTTTCACATCTACAGCCTTGGCAAACATGTAGAGGTAGAAGCAATGAAGGCAAAAGTAATTCTAAGAAATATGACGGGGAAGTGTCAAAACAGAGTTAAACCTACCTTCTACTGGAGCTCGTGTATCTCAGCTCTTTGAAACTTCCCTGTGTTCTGGCCTCTATTAAAAATATGTTCCTGGCTGGGCACAGTGGCTTACCCATGGAATCCTAGCACTCTGGGTGGCTGAGGCAGGTGTTGAGGCAGGTGCTTGAGCTCAGGAGTTCAAGATCAGCTTGAGCAAGAACGAGACCCTATCTCTACTAAAAATAGAAAAACGAGCTGGAGGTCTTGGCAGGTGACTGTAGTCCCAGCTACTTAGGAGTCTGAGGCAAAGGGATTGCCTGAGCCCAAGATTAAGGTTACTGTGAGCTATGGCTATGTCAGACAGGTGTTACTGGGTGGAACATCTGTACCAGGTGTGACACATGTTGATTTCTGATGCCCTGCTATATTGATTCCAAGAAATTTCCAGTCAGTATCATAACGTGTAGCTTTTGTTCATTCATTTCCATTATTTTGCCACATTTAATTACATAATAGTACATATTTTCTACTTCACATGTTGATGAAATTTACAGTTTTTGCAATATTTTCATTTCAGCAGAAATCCAACTTAGAATGTTCTGACATACATCTCCTTGTGTACCAGACAATAATTTTCATGGTCTGTGTCTTAAATTGTGCACATCTTCTACCATAGATATTGTGAAATTATTCTCTAAAGTGGTCTTTCAAATTATCTGATTGCTAGCAGTGTATGTGAGCTGCTATTACTATTGCTTCATACCTTAGGCAATGCTTGGTTTTGTGAAATACAAAAAATCAGCAGTATACAAGAGATCAACCTGTTCTCATCTCTGAGGTTTATAATGATGCGGGATGTCATTTTACATGTCTATTGTGATTGTTATTTGTTCTTTTAAAAGTGAATGTTGATACTTTCTCTATATTTTTCCATTGGTTGAATTTTTTGTACTTAAAAATATTCTTTAAATAATTATGTATGTCAATCTTGTGTAATTTATAGATCTTGCAGATATTATCTCTTGGCCAGAGAACAGGTAGTAGCCTTTATTTTCAGTCTGCATTTTCAATCTGCACTTTGAGTATCAAGTGCACTTCTAAAAAATTTTAAATATAACCCAATAAATACTCAGAGATGTGTCTGACTTCTTTCACTTAGCATTTCAAAGATACCAATTCATAATGAAACATATTTTGTTCCTTTTTATGACTGAATAATATTCCATTGCATGGATATACCACATGCTGTTTATTCATTCATCAGTTGATGAACATTGGAGTTGTTTCCACCTTTTGACAATTGTGATGAGTGCTTCTATGAACATTTGTGTAAAAGTATTGGTTTCAATACCTGTATTCCATTCTTAAGGTCATATATCATATGATTTCCAAAGAGGTGAATCTATGCAGAAAACATATTAGTGGTTTCAAGTGCCTAGGGAGAAAGGGACAGTGGAAAGTGACTGTTTTATGAGTGTAGGGTTGTCATTTGGGGTGATGAAAATTTCTTGGAACTAGATAGAAGTGATGGTTGTACAACGTTTTAAATGTACAAATGCCTCTGAATTTGTATATAAATGTATATATATGTGTGTGTGTGTGTGTGTGTGTGTGTGTGTGTATATATATACATATATACATATATATAATAATTAATAGCTTATTTTAAGATTGGGATTGAGAGAGTCCCATTGGACATTTAAGGTTTCACATATAAGTTCAAAGTGATGAGTAAGCATTCAGTTATTGAAATATAAATCCTGAATTATGTGTCTAGATAACAAGAGAAACCATAGCTCTTAAATCTTTTTTTATCTCACAGCCCTCTTAGAACTATAGTTAAACCTCCTAGGCACACTTAAATTATGTTGATCAAAGAATAAAATAAAAAAAGAATATACTTGATGTGCTTTAGACTTCTTTTGAAAATAATTTAATTAATGGTCTTTAAAATTTTTGTGGCACACCTAAGATCCTCTTACAGCATATCAGTGGAAAATCACTGTCTTGAATGGTACTCAAACCCATGGAACTGGGTGTGATCAACCTGAAGGAAGAGTTTAAGAGGAAAGAGGTCTCATTAACAAGTTTTGATAGTACAAAAATTTACAAGCTAAATAGAGAAGTAAAATGGAAAATGAGAGATTGTGGTTTATGATATAAACTAAAATCGAAGTGGCATACAAAAGTTATTATTTTTTTTCTTTTTATTGAAAACACCTGCAAAAAGCCCAAGTTAGGAAACTCCTTTTCTCCAGCATAAAAAAATCTCTTTGTTTGGAAGAACCCAAGGAATAAATACATGGCAACAGACTATGACGACCTGAGCCCTTTCCAGAGATGGAGTAGTGTCTAAGAGTCCCATGTTCCGTAACTTCTCTTTGTCACAGTCTGAGACATCCTGTGGACAGAGAAATCTTTGTCCTGAACTGCTGTGTGTTTATTCTTATTGTTGTTTCAGCCCATAGCATGCTCAGATGAACAGCTGTGGTATACTTAGACTTAATGTCATAATAGATAATTATCCATCTTTATCTAGATTTAGACTTTACCTAGTAGCTCTATTCTGCTCTTTGCTTTTCACTTCTCTCCATTTCTCTGATTGCCATCCTATTTATCATAGAAGTCAGTTGGTATAATTAGGTATTTAGAAGAGCATACTCCTGCCCTGCCTCTCCTTTGTGTCTTTGCTTCTTCTTTGTACATTTATTTAAGGTTTTATATTACCCAAGGTGTGAATATAGTCACTGGTGCAGGTGATCCTAACTCTGATGTTTAGGATTCCAATCTCCCAATCTTCTCCCCTCTCTCAGGCGTACTGTTTGTGTATGATTGCGGGATAGGAGTGAGGACAGATACGGTAAAGACTGAGAGGAATTGAACTTGTGGACGGAAAACAACATATTGTCACATCCATCTTGGAAGACTGAATAATTTATCTTGGTTCTTATTGGAAGCCCCTTTTGGTGACAACTAAAATTATTTTGAATTCTTCAGCACAGGATATTAGTCTATTCTCTCCATTTATTTATTTAGTCAATCATTTATTTATATCGGTATTGACTCATGGATGTTAATTTTGTGCTTTGGATTCTAATCCAATACTACTTTATTTTGATGCTCAAAATGTTCCAGCTTTGGACATCATGAGCTCTTACACTTTGCTCCTTTGTCCCATTGACATGCCTCCATCATTATGTACCTTTTTAATCACTTCCTCATTTTCTAGTGTGACAAGATACTCCAGGTTTATCTTGTATGTTGCCTACCCCAGCCCTAGAATTAGTCATTTATCCACGTTCCCCCATTTTCTTCTATGGAAAATGGTATTAGAAGCAAAGTTCTGAGAGGCAGGTATACTTGCTTTTAGGACTTCCCTATGGAAAGAACAAGGTAATATATGTGTGTGCTAACCTATGTCTATGCACGTCTCTATGAATATTTTTATATGCAACCATGTGCATCTATTTTAATCCAAACATGAGTTCATACTGATTTCTCCACCTCTAGTCTGTTGCCAGGTGGTTCATTCTAGACCTGTCCCTTGCTTGTCTGTAACCTTCCATTTCAACAGTAAGAAGCCCTGCTTCCGTCATCCACCATCGGTTTTGTAAATTTCTCAGTTTCAGTATATGTGTATAGTAGTTTCAGACTTGTTAACTTTTAATTCCATAGGAACCAGCTTTATCAAGCAGAGTACAGTGTTTACATTACTTTCCTTTTACTTATTTTCAGAATAATTGGGTGATTTCCTCCCACCCTGTTCAAAAAGAAGAGCAAACATAACAAACTTTAGCTAAGCTAAAGAGAGTAAAAATGAAGATCCAAATAAAGTAAATAAAATCAGAAAGAAAAAAAGGACATTATAATCAATATGACAGAAATAGAAAGAATTATAAAAGAGGACTCTGAACAATTAAATGCCCACCAATTAGATTACCTAGATGGAATGGAGAAACCCCTAGAAAAACACAATCAACAAAGGCTGAATCATGAGGAAACAGAAAATCTCAACAGACCTACAACCAGGAAAATGATTAAATCAGCAAACAAAAACCTCTCAGCAAAGAAAATCTAAAGACAAGAAGCTTGACTAATGAATTCCAACATTTAAAGAATAATTAACACTCATCTTCCTCAAACTCTTTAAAAAAACTGAGGAGGGAAAACTGCCTAATTCTTTGTAAGAGATCAGAATTACCCTGATACCAAAGCCAGACAGTACTACCAATAAATAAATAAACAAAACCTCCACACCATTATCTCTTATGGTGATCCAAATCAATCTCGCCCTCTCTACATATGCATGCGCATACACACACACACACACACACACACACACACACACATATAATATAATGTTAAAGTTTGTATCTCTCCTAAATCACTTCTAAAAAACTTATATTTTACAGTTTTCTACTTCAGACTTTTCCAAAATGAATCTAGAATAAGATGTTTTTTAAAATACCATGTAAATTCCAGAGTGGGAATGAAATAACCAAGAACTTTGGAGGACCAACTAACCATTTGGTTAGTTTTAGGACACTTCTTAAATATCTCAGCCAATTCTCCAAGAAGAGGAGAACTGCCATTATTCTTTTATGCAGGGTGTCCATAAAGTTCATGTGAGATTTAAACTAGTCAACTACATAAGAAAACTGAGACATAGATCACAGAAATCAAAAGTAAGTTTGATATAATTATAATTTCATCTTATTTTTTTTCCAAATATAAATCCTCTGTCTGCTTCCATTTAGGAAAAAAATTGACACTTATTTTGTTAGAATATTTTAGGGCCATTTTATTTTATTATTTATTTATTTATTGCAGTTTTGGGAGGGGGCTGGGCTTGAACCCACCACCTCCGGTATATGGGGCCAGCGCCCTACTCCTTTGAGCCAGAGGCACCGCCCAGGACCATTGCATTTTATTAAAGCAGAGGGTAAGAAAAGTCTTAGAAGCTTAAGGCATATCCCCAGGAGCTTGAAGTTAGTTGTTAGGATGGAGAATCTTTCCTCCCCACTCTGTACTGGTTAAGCCAGAAGCTTGAGTCTGATTGAAGTGTTTTACACAGCAGCACAAGAAAGGGCAGGTATCAGGGCACCTTGTACCTACATCTTGTGCAGATGTAAATTTCTTCATTTGCATGGGCCACTGACCACTGAAGAAGTGTGTCAGTTAATGACTTCATTGCCCCTTCAATTGTGAAAACACTTCCGTGAAAAACAACAGAGTTCCTTCAAGCATTTCTCTGCTAAAGGGGGAAGATGGTAAGCTTTCTGGCAGCAGGTGGAAGAGAGACGTTGCAGGAACTACAAAGGCATCCGACAGTTACTGACAGAGGGCACAGGCACAGAATGTTGTGTGTTGCAACCTCACAAACTCAATCTGGCCACCTTCTTGGCGTGGAAACTAGAGGTCTGCATGGCCAGCTGTCTGTTAAGTCCCTTGGCAACCTGCACACCAGCCTCATGTGCCTGGAGGGTCACACATGGAGTGGTGATTCTTTCTGCAGCCCCCAGCACTCTGCCCCAACCTGTACTCAAACTCTCACTGTGCCCCTATGGCACTAGTCACTGATCACCTGCTCCCACCCACACTGGCAGATTGTGTATGATTTGTCCAGCAACTACAGACCGTTCCAGCCTGGCTAAGCCAACAAACTTCTCTTCCTCTAGGTAGCTGTCCTGCACTTTCTCCAATGAAGTCCAAGTTTGTCTTTCATTGAATTCTCTCTCTCAGCCCCAGGGTACCATATAGAATTTCCTTTTGCATTATAATTACCCTTTCACTCTTGTTAATAACTTTATTAAAAGTACCCTGTTCAACCTACCGTGTTTTTGATTTGATGCAGACTGCTACAGACAGCGACACACTAAGGCACTTTCAGTTGACACCACCAAGAGATTCTCCTGATTAAATCTTGTCTTGTTATTTATTAAATTTCAAATGGGTTCTGAATATGAGGAAAAATATTTAAGGAAAAAGTAAAGCATAAGATTGCACAAGAAACCAAAATGTACTTGTTTTATCACGTTATGTCTGAGTGAGGAAGAGAGGCAAGATAGATAAAGCTGTTTTTTTCAGATTGGTTCCTCTTTCTAGAAAAATCTACAAGACCACATTTTTCAATGCAGGAAATGCAAATATCTTCAACACCATCAGTGTGAATGTATCAAACCAACATTTAACAATAACTGGGAGTAAAAATTTGTATTTATTGAGCCTGTCTTCTCTCCACGATGCAAAGGTTGGGCCAGACGTTATTTATAGCGTTATAGACCCACAATATAGATGAACATTTTTACAAAGACCTGGAAGAAAAATGATCTTAAACTGCTAGCCTGTAGTTTTTTCTTCCACACACTAATCCCCTCAATGTCAGTGGTGGTGGTGGTGGGGTGGGGGTCACTGCTAGTGACAGTCAGATGCTCCACCCTAAAATCCTACTGCACCCTAAACTTCCCTCTTCCTGGTACAAGAGAATATCAGTCTGTTGATAAACGAAAGGGAAAGGACATATGGGTCAATTCCAAGTGTTTATGAAAGGTATCTTAAATAGGTATGTTGATTTTTTTTTTTTTTTTTTTTTTACACCAGATAAGACCTTCTCCTTCTGTATTTCACCTTGAGTTAAAGAGGACTGGGATCACTACTTCCCAGATATTTTTATTTATGTATTTTTTGCTAGGGTTCTGGATGCAATTTATATTCTCCTGATGATACAAACTAGGACAAGATTTGGTGGGAGAAAGAAAACCATTATTACACTATTTCTTTTCTTTTCTTTTTTTTTTTTTTTTCTTCATTAAATCATAGCTATGTACATTGGTATGATCATGGGGCATCACACACTAGTTTCACAGACCGGTTGACACGTTTATATCACACTGGTTAACATAGCCTTCCTGGCAATTTCACAGTTATTGTGTTAAGATATTTACATTCCACATTTACTAAGTTTCACATATACCATTGTAAAATGCACCACAAGTGTATTCTCAATTTCTTTTTTTTTTTAAAGACAGAGTCTCACTTTGTTGCCCTTGGTAGTGTGCTGTGGTGTCACAGCTCACAGCACCTTAAACTCTTGGGCTCAAGTGATTCTGTTGCTTCAGCCTCCAAAGTAACTGGGACTACTGGTGCCTGCCACAACACCTGGGTATTTTAAGAGATGGGGTCTGGATCTTGCTCTGGCTAGTCTAGAACCATGAGCTCAGACAATCCACCTGCCTGGGCCTCCTAAGTGCTGGGATTACAGGCGTGAACCACTCACTACACCTGGAGTATTATACCATTTCTAATTGTTTGATACTTTTTAGCTTTTTTTTTTCTTTATTTTATTTTTTTTTTTATTAAATCATAGCTGTGTACAATAATGCAATCATGAGGTACAATGTGCTGGTTCCATACACAGTCTGAAATATTTTCACCGAACTGGTTAACATAACCTTCATGGCATTTTCTTAATTGTTGTGTTCAAACCCTTATACTCTTCACCTAGTAAACTTCGCATTTGGTTTTTTTAGAGTGAGGTTTTCCTTTAGGATTTTTTTTTTTAAATTATGATCTTGTTCCTTTTGTTAGTTTATAGGAATAAAAAAGTCTTTCCATTCATTTATTTTAAATTTACAAATTGATCTTAATGAATCCAAATTCAATACAGATCAATACTCTTGTCCCATTCATGGAGAATGCAAGGACCTAATATCATGTTCCAATTCTCTAGTTTTGTTATTTTTATTGCATGTATGTGTGTACATATATTGATATATGCATGTATGTACATTTCTACCCACACATATCTGTACACCATACAGGGTGTCTATAAAGTCCGTGTGCAATTTACTATTTTAAGTTGCACTTGAACTTTATGTCCACCCTGTATTTCATGTTCATTGTTCCACAGGGTGAGTATATGTTTAGACTTAGCCACATATTTGTCATTTTATTTGCTCTTCTCCCTTCCTTATATCACATATAATTTTCATTTCCTGGCAGAATAACCTTTATGGAAAACTTTCTCAGTTTCATTTGTATAGCAATATCTTCACTTTAATTTCACTTTTAAATGCTAATTTTCCTATTATGGAATTTGACCCTTACAGGATAAGGTTACTTGTGATTAAATTCTACTTTTGGGTTGTGTATCTTAGTTCCAGCCCAAAGGAGGTGGTAATTTTTTGGGTGCTAACACTTGAAAGTCCCTAATTTATAACTTTTATCCTTATATCTTTTGAGGGGAATTTAAAAGACATCTCAGATATTTTTCATTGCTTTTTTCTACATGGCAAATATGCAAAGGGAAAGGCAGCAATGTATCCACACAAATGTATTCCTTTTGTTAACTCTCACACCCAAGGGAAAATTAGCTGAGAAAAGTTCTGATGTGTTTTGTTCTCTTTCAGGTTTGAGAAATCCCGTCACTGAATACAATCTGTGCCTGGCTCAGGAGGTTGGGCGGGGGGTTGCTTTTTTATAAACTATGGTTGAGAAATAAAACAATTAAAAATGAGGGGTTTTACTATTATTCTTCACTGCCCTCCATAGCACCAATGACGGGTAAGATTCCCAAAGCGGGGACAACCTAAGACAGGATATGGAGAGGCTGCATGGTGGACTACATTCATAGTACCCAAAGACGGGTAAGATCACTCTGCATTCAGTCAACCTAAGACA
>CAUYPK010060334.1:0-16983 GCA_963574355.1 Loris lydekkerianus | reverse complement strand
AAAATATTCACCCAGGCCGATTCCTTCAAGAGTTTTCCCTGCACTTTCTTCAAGTATTTTTATAGTTTCATGTCTTAAGTTTAAATCTTTTATCCAGTGAGAGTCTATCTTAGTTAATGGTGAAAGGTATGGGTCCAGTTTCAATGTTCTATAGGTTGCCAGCCAGTTCCCCCAGCACCATTTGTTAAATAAGGACTTCCTAAGGTCTGCCGTACCCAGCCAGGCTAGACTAGGGCAGTAGGAGGCTCTGAGAACACCTAGTATGACTGGTCACAATGTCTTTTACAAGTTTTGCAAGGCTGGTACTGCCATGCTTTTTACTTCAAATAATGAAAGATCTGACTAGCAGTAGTTTAAGCAGTGAGTGCATTAATACACTCACAAAAAGTCTAGAGCCGTGCAAATTCCAGAATGTGCCTTCTCTATTTCTGATCCTTTGCACCTGGATGTGGTCTTGGCTCATCCCTTCACGGTTGCAACATGGGGGCTGCAGCTCCCAGCATCACAGATATCCATGTCAATGTTTGGCTGAAATAAGATGTTGCCTTTCACAAGTGGATCACACACCCGTGTGCAAGGAAGCCTGGGAAAGACAGTGTCTACCACTTCCATCATCTTCTCTACAGTGAGAAGTGGGCTCTGTCCTCAAGGAGGAATTGCTTTGGATTGCAGGAGAGTGGCTGCTGGTTGTGTAACCAATAGCACCTGCCACAGCTGGCCAAGGAGAGTCCGTTGCTGCCTCCCACATAGCTCTGCAGCTGCCTCTCATGCAGAACCTGGAATGAGGCGGCCAAGCATAGCTCCCACTGGAGTAGCTGCCCCCGCAGTGGCTTGTTCTTTACTCTGCCCACTCTGCTCTCGTCTCATGTTCTCACTTCATCCTTGGCCCTCATCTGTGTGAGGGTGGGGTGGAAGCATGGAGAATCTCGTATGCACCCTGGGTGTCCCGGGCATCCACGACACACCAGGTCCTAGGCAAGCGCCTAATCTATTGCATCATTTATGTTCACAAAACCCCCAATTTACAGATGAGGAAGCTGAGGGTCAGAAGAGTGAGGGGATTTGCCCAAGGTTACAACCCAACGTTGGGTTGGAACTCAGTTCTCCATGACTCCAGAGCCTGCCCTCTTCAAGGCTATTATTAAAGGCTCTGAGATTCAATTCTACAACCTGTGATCTGGAGCCTGAGTTTTCATTTTTCCAGCATCTCCCTGGCTGAAGACCAAGCAGGTGGTGCCCCCCCCCCCCCCTTTCTCACCTTGTCTGGCTTCAGCTGAGCACTGATGTAAGCACTGGCTTCTGATGCGTCCTTTCTCCTACTAGTTACTTTCTTTGAAGGTGTACGAGGGTACAGGGGTGTATAGGGGGCAACACTTACCACTTTCAGGAGTGCTTCTCTCCAGCCAACTCTGACCCACATCTACCTCAAGCCCTGGCTCTGCCCCCCGGCAGACCTTGGAGGTACACAGGCAGTCAACCCGACCTTGGAATCACCGATCTGGAAAATCTAGGGGAACGAATCCTGTTGGCTCTGGGCAGGTGCAGCTGTCACTGTCCCCAACCCCAGGTTCTGGCTGGTTGGCCTCCTCCCTCCGGCTCAGGCACAGGCAGGGGAGAGTGAGGGTGCTGTAAGAAAATGAGGGGACAGGGTGCTGTCACATGGGCTTGGCCAGGCTGGCCTCAGCAGCCCCTCTGCCAGAACAAACCTGTTCCCCACCCTGGAAAGAAAACCCATTGATGGCATGAGGTTGCACATGCCAAATAAACAGTTAAGCTTGCTGTGCATTTTTGCCAAACTAAAATCCATCACACAGCCCCAAATATCCAGGGCCTGGCTCTATGGGAAGTGACACCTCCCTTCCTAAATAGCCCCTGTAAGAAAGTTCTGGCTCAGAAGAGGGCTGTCATACACAGAGCAAACAATCTGCCCTCTGGTTCTAAAATACCCATATAGGAAGGACATCCATCTTCCTCTTCCAATGGAGAACCACTTGAAGTCAGTAAGCTAGTCACCCCACAAATATTCCTAATGTGGGCTCAGGCTGTCCTTAATTAGAACACTTAGAACACTGCACATGCCTGGGTTTATATCCATCCATCCATCCCTCCATTTATCCGCCTATCCAAACAGCACTTGCTACCAATTAGCTGTGTGCTTGCCCCATGCTGCGCACCAAGGATCAGGAACTGAGACGTCCTGGCCTGCCCAGGGAGGGAGGAAGCAGATAGGACAGCACGTGACTGCAACACAAGAAGCTAATTGCCTAGAGACCAGCCCATCCAGACCTCACTAGAGCCTTGAGCTTAACTGGGTTGTGCCATCACTTCAACTCTTTAGGGGAGCAGAAGGGGCTCTCAGGAAATATTCAAGGCAGGGAGTGACTGGATTTGTGTTTTGGAAAGACCACTCTGAACTTGACAGGGGGAATTGGAAACTGGAGGCAGACAATGGCAAGGAGGCTGATCCAGAGCTGAGATGTGGCAGCTGAACCAAGGCATTTGGAGAGGGTGTGGGGGGAGGGAATGCAGAGGAAGGATTTGAGCAGCATTTAGGAGGTGATGCCAGTAGGGCTGGGTGAGAGATAAGATTGAGTAAGAGAGGGAGTCAGCGTGACACCCACATTTCCGAGTTGGACAATTTGGTGGGTACAGTGGCCCTTTACTGATAAGAAAAGGGGTCTTGGTAGAGGGCATTGACTCACCAGGTGATTCACAAGTCAACGGAGCAGGGATGGAGCTCAAACAACTTATTAAGGTACCCCGAAAAGGTCCCAGGAGACTGTCCCAGGAGACTGTGGCCTCAGCACACCTGCAGGAGAGGGCTACCGTAGGCATGGGAAGGGGGAAAGGTGGTATCCCCTTACAGCTGTGATTTTTATTTTATTTTATTTTATTTTATTTTATTTTATTTTATTTTATTTTATTTTATTTTATTTTATTTTATTTTATGAGGTAGGATCTTACTCTGCTGTCTGGGCTAGAGTCAGTGGCTTTATATAGCTTACTGAAACCACAATGCCTCAGCTCAAGTGATCCTACCTTCTCAATCTCCCAAGTAACTGGGACCATAGGTGTACTACCATGCCCAGCTAATTTTTAAAAATTTTGTAGAGGTGGAGTCTCACTATGTTGCCCAGGATGGTCTCAAACTCCTGGCCTTAAGCCTTCTTTCTGCCTCACTTTCCCAAAGCACTGGGATTATGGACAGGAGTTACTGTGCCTGGCTTACTTATTGTCAATGATGTACCCACTCACATTTTTAGGATTTTTTTTTAATTGTGGGAAAATATACATAAGATAAAATTTACTATTGTAGCCATTTATTTATTCATTAATGGACATAATATTTTGCATATTTATGGGACACATGTGATACATGCATCGAATGTTTAATGAGCAAGTCAGAATGCTTGAATGTTTATTATTTCTACATGTTAAGAACAGTTAGTGTTCTCTTTTCTGGCTATTTTAAAATACCATAAAGTCCATAAAGTCCATGTGCAATTTACAATGTTAAATATAGCCACTCTGCTCTGTGCAATTTACAATGTTAAATATAGTCACTCTGCTCTGCTGTAGAACAAGATAGAGCTTTTATCTTGTATCCAACTGTATGTTTGTACCTGTTACATCTTAACCATTTTTAAGCTTACAGTTCAGTGGCATTAGGTGCATTCACATTGTTTTGCAACCATCACTACTATCCATTCTCATCAGCCCATACTGAACTCTCGGCCCATTAAACAATAGTTTTCCATTCTATCCTTCCCTTAGCTCTTGGTAATCTCTATTCTACTTTCTGTCTTTATGGATTTGACTATTCTAGGTACTTCACATAGGTGGAATCATGTGATATTTGATATTTCATTTAGCATAATGTCTTCAACTTTCTTCCATGTTGTAACATGTTTCAGAATTTCACTTCCTTTTTCAGTTGAATAACATTCCATTCTGTTCACATAGCACAATTTTCATCCATTCATCTATTCATAGACATCTGAGAAGTATGCACCCTTTTGACTATTGTGAAAAATGCTTCTATGAACATTGTTGTACAAACACCTATTCAAGTCCCTGCTTTCAATGCTTTTATGTATATAAGTAGAACTGTTGAATCAAATTTCACTTCTATGTTTAATTTTTAAAAGTTGTCATACTGTTTCTCATAATGGTTATGCCATTTAACATTTCAGACAGAAATACATTAGGATTTGATTCTTATTTTACATTCACACCAACACCTGTTGTGTTGTGTTATTGTTTTTAATATAATAGCCATCCTAATGGATGTACAGTTGTATCTTATGGTTCTGATTTGTGTTCCCCTAATGATTGGTGCTGCTAGGCATCTTTTTATATGCCTATTGGCCATCTTTAAGCATCTTTGGAGAATTATCTACTCAAGACTTGATAATTTTGCAAATATGCTGTTTGCTTTTGCTGTGGCAGAATATTAAAAGAAGAGTTATCCATATAGTCTATATATTAATCCTTTATCAGATACATTGTTTGAAAATGTTTTCTTTCTTTCCATGGTTGCCTTTTTAATCTGTTAAGTAGTGTCTTTAGATGAAAAACATTTTTAATTTTGATACAGTCCTACTTATCTATTTTGCTGTTGTTGTTGTACTTTGGTGTCATATTTAAGAAATTATTGCCAAGTACACTGTCATGAAGCTTTTTCCCTATGCTTTTATCTAAGAATCTTATGTTTTAAGCTGTTATGTTTTATTCTTTGATCCATTTCCCACTAATTTTTGTATATAAGAAAGGAGTCATGTGGACATCCAGCTTTTCCAGCACCACGGTGCACATACTGCACTGTTTTGATTAGTGTAGCTTTGTAGTACATTCTGAAAGCAGGAAATGTGTGTCCTCCAAACTCTGTTATTTTTCTATATTATTTTGACTATTTAGAGTCCCTTGAGATTCCATATAAATTTTAGAATGAATTTTGCTATTTTTGCCCCAAATGTCATCAATATTTTGATGGGGATCACTTTGGGTACCACTGACGTCTTAACAATACCAAGTCTTCTAATCCCTTGTTACAGATGTCTTTTCCTTTATTTGTCTTCTTTACTTTTCTCAGCAATGTTTGTAGTTTTCTATGAACAAATCTTCTACCCCCTTGGATCAGCTAATTTCTAAGTATTTCATTATTTTCAGCATTAGTCTAAATGGAATTTTAGAAAAAATTCCTTTTTTGATTGTTCATTGATCGTTTATAGAAACATTACTGATATCTGTCAATTTTGTACCTGGATTTCTTTCTTGCTGAATTTATTAGTTCTAACAGTTTTTCATGAATTCTCTTCAGAGTTTTCAACATATATGATTGTGTTATCTGTGAGCAAAAATAACTTTATTTCTCCTTTTCCAACTGGATGACTTTTACTTGTATTGTTTGTCTAATTTCTCTGGCTAAAACTTCTAATAGTATACTACGTTGACAAGAAGTGTGAAAGCAAGTTGTCTTACCTTGTACCTGATCTTAGAGGCTAAAGTTTTAGTTTTTTAACATGGAGTATGGTGTTATCTGTGGATTTTTTCATATATGGTGTTTATTATGTTGAAGCAGTTTTCCTTTGTTTCAAGTTTTCTGAGACTTTTTAATATGAAATGGTGTTGATATTCATAAAATGCTTTTTTTCTGTGTCTATTGTGATGATCCTGTTTTTTCCTTCCTGATATTCTGTTGATGTGGTGTATCACACTGATTCATTTCCACATGTTGAACTATCCTTGCAACCCAGGAATACATCCCATTTGGTTATAGTGTGTAATTCAGTTTTGTAGAATTTTGTTGAGGACGTTTGCATTGATGTTCATAAGCTACATTGGCCTAAAGTCTTCTCCAGTCTTGTCTTTCTCTGGCTTTGGTTTCAGGTTAGTGACAGCCTCATAGAATGAGTTATAAAGTATTCCCTCCTGTTTCACTTTTTGGAGGAGTTTCATGGGAATTGGTTCTTCAAATGTTTGTTATAATTCACCAAGGGAGCCATCAAGCATAGCACTTTTCTTTGAGGAGAGGTTTGTGTTACTGATTCAATCTCCTTTTCTATCTCTTTATGATTTTTTTCTTGGTATATTTCTAGAACATTTTACATTTTATCTGGGTTACCTACCAATTTTTTGGCATGAGATTGTTCATAATAGTTTCTTATAATCCTTTTTATTTCCATAGATTTGGTAGAAATTTCATTTCTGATTTTAGTTATTTTCGACAGAACAGGATACCTTATAAAATATTTGGACAGATAGGATTTGGGGCAGGACAAGAAAGTGAAAAGAGAGAATAGGAAAAAATTGGCCCTGAATTTTTGTGTGAACTCAGGCAATAGCCATGATGGGCATACACAATCTGTATCCGGATTGTGGGTGTCCCAAAATCCATGTCTTTAGCCCCCAAAATGAGTTGGATCAATTCCAGAATTGTTCATGGTGTCTGTGTCAATGTGATCAGGTTTTGTCACTAAAATAATGTGACTTGCAGTATTATTTCTTTAAGTATTTTGGAGTCAAGATAGATGGCTGAGATAACCCACAAGGATCCCTGGCTAGATCCCCGGTTTTCTTGAGAGAGGAAGAAATGAAGGAGATTGCTTTTGTTTCCTTCATAGGCCCTGATTTTTGTCTCCTGTTAGTACTTCACAGAAGGCTCAACAGGCATCAGTGAAATTCCTAATAAATACTCAATATTTTTCAAAATCAAAATGTTTACAACTCAACACTCCAGAAAGTCATTATGGCTTGTTTATATTTTTCTCTGTCACTCCCTTTACCAGAACCAAGGCATTCATTTAACAAATTTAAATGAAATTTGCTCCTGATAGAATTTCAGTTTGAAACTGGATTCAGAAGCCAGAAGGATTTAGAATCATGTGCTATAAATGCTACATAACGTATCTATTTTTTAAAATGCATGTATCATAGTATTCAAACCCAGTTCTATGAAACACATTGCAACACTAACAACCAATTAACCATCATACCCAAGTGAACTTAATAATTCTGTTTTACATTTTTTTAATGAGCAGTAAGGAATGTGCCTTAAATGGTCCAATTTATCAGAAACTTCCAGGTAAACTTCCAGTTCCTCCAGTAAAGAACACTTCTCCCCTTCTTCAAAGTATCAAAGTTTCCCTTCCATATCTATCTCTCTCTCTCTCTCTCTCTCTCTCTCTCTCTCTCTCTCTCTCTCCTTTTTTAAGCTCTTTCAGGTGGTAAAAGGTCTGTGGATCATTTGCACTAATTATATTTAGTTCGTCCTCCCATAACACCTGAAGAAGACAGTCTATTTATGGGAACCCAATTACTTAGAAATATTTCCAAGCTCTCTAAGCAGAGGTCAGTACACATACTAGCCAGGAGCAAAAGGAATATTCAAACCCAGGCATCCCTTTTGAATTCACAGCTGGGATTTATGCAGCTCCATGCTGTTGGCCTGGTCCCCTTGGTTACCCTCTACCTTGCACATAATATCCAGACAGCATGTCCAGGCCCATCTCATCTCTACATATCAATAAATGTTTGAGGAGGATCAGCTGTTCCCATGGTACCTGGGCTCCAGGATTTGTGTTGGAATGTGGTGTTTCCCAGACTCTAGGTTCTCAGCAACTGCTTTTAAACAATCTTGATTCCCTGCACCTACTGAGTCTTTCTAGGATTTTATGATGCTGCTCTGACATTTTCACACTCTGGCTCCTAACTCCCGATTACAAGATGAAGGGATTAAAAAAATTCCTCCCTGAGACTAGCCTGCCCTTGCCTTCATAGGCCATTTGTTCTCTCTGTTTTTCTTTTCTTTTCTTTCTTTTTTTTTTTTTCCATCTCCTTTAGTGTAATTTTCAAAGAAGCACTCCTTACCATTTTGCTCCTTCTAAATCTTTATGATAAAGCTTTCAGAATCAGGCTGCTTCCACTAGAACAAAGGTAAAACTTTATTAACTTGGTGGGAAAGACACTTTCTGCATGTTTTTCACCTTAATTTTTTTGCTAGGTGTTTAATATTATAGAGAAATTCCAAATTGGAAGACCATACATCTCATATAACAGTAGACATAGTTTAAATAAATGCAAAATGATTACAAAACTTGCCTTAATTGACACCTAAATAACAATATATGTGAAATAAGCATTTTATTTTATTTTTTTATTTTTTTCAGTTTTTGGCTGGGGCTAGATTTGAACCCACTACCTCTGGTATATAGGGTTGGCACCCTATTCCTTTGAGGTGCCTCTCAATAAGTAAATAATTTTTATTTCAAAAAAATAAAAATTGCTTACCTTGAGTCATGAATAAGTTTAAGAAAATGTTCAATTATATAAGAAATATTTAACTTCATTTTTTCCTGTTTTTAAAATACATTTATAAACCAATGTTAAAACATTAAATGAATATATTGCTAGTTAGAGAAGCTTACAAAATGCACCAGAATGCATCAGAGAACTGGACAGCCACAATAAGTACTTACAACGTGCCTAGGCTAAGCTCAACACCTGGATACAGCTTTATCATTTGCAAAAAATTTTTAACAGTGATTCCTAAAATAATCAATTGTAATTTTACCTAAAACTTTTGCAAGAGCAGGCTACAATCTCTTTTCTTACTTTTTTTTTTTTAATTCTAAACAGACAGTAAGACATGTTTAACTTCTTAACTTTGGAAAAAAAAATGTGTCGTGGGATAACTCTTTGGTTTAAGTCTGAAATGTGGATTTAAATATCAGGAACTAACAAAGGATCAAATTTGAAGAAAGAAATGATTTTTAACAAAATGAGCTTGGAAACTACTAAAATTACAGACTCCTGGTTTCTACTCTTGATAGGGTAGATTAACTAAAAGAGCAAACGAGACAAAGTAAAACAAAACACAAACCTAAGATTCCCAGACAAATTTGAATTTCAGATAAAATATGATTTTTTTAGTGTTTTTCCAAAATATTATGGAATACAGTTGAACTGAGAAAAAAATTATTCACTGTTTATCTGAAATTCAAACTTAATTTAGTATCTTATATTTCATAAATCAGCTTTAACTATTAGAGATTTCACTTCAGTTGTGGTGGATGGGGGACCACAATGGTTGGACTTTTTATAAGCTAAGTTCTGCATGAATTCTGATAGGAAGTCCAGTTTGGAAACCACTAGATTATCGTTTCAAGGCAAAACACACTACACATAGAAAACTATGAAAGAGACATAACTGTGGTCCCAAAGTCTATGTAGATTCATACTATAAATGGAGAAAAAAAATTAATCTGGAGTAAACAGGGAAATTGAAATATATCTGATCTTACCTTTGGTGATTTTGGCACAGGTGAGAAAATACTCAGGCATTTTCCAAGTTATAGGCTGGGATACAGAGAGGTAGAATTATTATTATCACAGCATTTGATAATATCACATCTCCTTTAGTGTAATATCACATGATTTGGCTGTCTGGCTTGAATTTTTTTATCGAATATGGTCAGTTGTGATTGGATTTTCTAGTTATGATAATTTTGTGATTGATAGTGAGATACCATGGGTTATAAGCAAAACCTAAAACATTATATGGGATCAACTAGCTTTTAAAAACAGAATACAAAAGAATACAAAAGAATACACAACAACAACAAAAAAAACTAAATTGAACATGAATTGATTTACTTACATATTTCTTTAGTGCTTGGTATGTTGCAGTGATGAGGGAAAATGATAAAAGAGGTAAAGCCCCAGTTCTGTGGGCACCTAAATCAATAGCTTAGGATAAGAACAGTTCCCAGCAGGACTTTCTCGTGTGTGCCGATTAGCAGAGTTTTATATGCAAAATGATCAAGCAGTCTGGTTTAACAGCACTTACAACATTAAACATTAAATAAAAAAAACCTTTTACAGTTTAAAATGTTGCAGCCTCAGTATAGAGCTTTCCAAAGGAGACATCCTTCTTACCATACTATTGAGGTTGTATGATTTGGTAGGAGGAAGATTTAACATGAGAACTCTTTTACTGGGTTGTTTAATTAAGGACAGCGACAGCATTTAGTGCTATATGACATGGTCTATTTGTCATTGTCTAGAACTTTTTTCTCTTTTCCTTTTTTCTGTTAGAGTATCCATTGCAGTAGGGAAAAGCTATGCTTAATGATGTGAATTATGCTCATCAGAGAGGTGGGGGAACTTCAGGCTCCCTAGTGGAGAATATGCAGCTCACTTCCTGACTATTTCATGAAGTCTTTCTGACAATAACCACCCACTTTGAACCCTCCTTTTCCAAGTATCTATAGTATTTTCTTTTGGCCTAGCTACCTTACTTTTCCAAAAATCTCATCCTAATGTTTAAGACTTGTAGTTCAATAATATTGGGGCAAGGAAAGTACAATGTCACAGACTCATTAGAATTTCCCACAGGGCCTCCCTCCTCTTTTATTACCTGGTTGTTTGACCTGGAAGTTACTTTGAAGATCACAACACAGAAGTCAGCCCATGGACAGCAGGTGCCTTCATAGCGCCATGGGTGTGCCCTGAGAAACAGCTAAATAAATGGTGAAACCTCAATGTGCCAGGATGAGTGAGGATTTAGGAGTAATAATTTATTCTGGTTCACTGGAAAATGTCTTTCTGAAAATTAAATCTACTACAATATGAAAGATGCTTTGCTTAGGATTCTGGTTTGTACAAAGAGAACTAAACCAGAACATCTGCTCCAAGGATCAGAGCATCCAGGTGAGGGGCTGAGGCAAATGCGAATGAAAATCTAATTAATTTAATTAGGGTTAATTAGGCAGCCTGGGAAGGTGGCTTTCTTGCCTCCAAAGCATGGCTATTAAAGGTAAGTTAGCTTCCTATTTTCTACAGCAACTTATTTCTATGTCATAGAAAAAAAAAAAACAAAAAACAGTAAACATAATTGGGCCATTCTTTTGATACAGTATCTTGTGGTATATATTAGGTCAATAATAATAAGGTAATAGCTAGTTATGAGTGCTTAATGCTTTTCAGGCAATCTTATAAGGACTTTTTATATATTAACTATTTAATCTTTCCAACACCCTTATGTCTAGGAGCTATTGCTCCATCTTATGGGAAAAGGAGGTTAACATAAGGTAGCTTAACCAAGCCCACACAGCCATTAGGTAGCTGAGTTAAGCTGCCTGTAAAGCCTGTGCTTAACAATGCTTTTATTCCTGCCTTTTCTTCTGCTTATCAACTCTTATTGTGCCTTCTAAAAATGTAAATTCCAGAAAAATTTTGCTGTTCTTTTGTCCTTTTATGTTATAGTTTACTGAAAGGAAAAACATCCAGTGAGTACATGGTTCTTATAAGAGAGGCTCTGTTTTTAGGTTTAATTGAAATTTTACCAACGGGAGGCTCAGAAAGTACCCAGGCAAGGTCGGCATATAAGTGGTGGAAACACAAGCAAAACAAACATTAACGTTCCCTGACAGTCCGTAGGCAACAGCAGAGGTTTGCTAGGACATCAGGAGACAGGCTAGCTCCTTGAGAAAAATCCTCCATCTCGGTAGAAAAAGAGGCATTTCTCTGGGAGGGACCCAGGTGATTTGTGTGAGACGCTGGTCTGTTAACAACAAACAGGGGAAGCAGTGAGCTGTCCTGAGCTTTGTAATATCTGTTACAACTGCACCTGCCTCGCAGATTTTCTGGTTCCTGTTCCCAAGAGAAAATCAGTCAGCAGGAAATGAGCCAAGTGAACAGTGACTTTACATGGAAAAAAAAAAAAAAAAAATGGCTTTTCACTTCTGCTTTGGCTTAATTCCTGACAATATTACATATTTCCCTTTTTGTTGGTAATATTTTACAAGGCAGCGATTTGTAAAGTGAAAGGGAAGAAGAAAGTAACTTGTGCTTGTAACAGTTTTCACATAGAATGTTAAAGGGTCACTGGTCCTTGGGGTGACAGCAGTGCCTCTGGCCAGTGAGGCCTCACTCGGAGTCAGTGGGTAACCCACGGAAACAAAGCAGATCCCCCCTCGTCGGAAAGAACTCGACTCACTGCCTGTGGCCCGTTTCTCTATTTCAGGAGTTCCCAAAATTTAGAGTGAATTAGCATCACCTGGGAGGTGCCCAGACTTTCTGATTCCATGTGTCCTGTGCGCAGCGTAGGAATCTGTGTTTTTAAATCCCCACGTGCCCCGAGACTACATTTGAGAAACCTTGCTCTACTGGAGTGAGACAGAAATCCCTCGTCTCGTTATTGTCTCTCGTCAGGGCCATCCAGTTTTCTTCCCATCAGTACCAGCGAACAGAATCTGCCTCTCACTTTGTTCTCCAGCAGAGCCCCAGCTGCAGCCCCCAGCACTCCTCCCTGATTTTGAAGAAATTAATTTACAGTCAAAGGTACCAGAGAGATAGTTGACTGGGTCTAGCTAGCCCAAACTATTTAAATCAGGGTTTTTTTGTTGTTGTTGTTTTTTTTTTTTTTTTTTTTTTCTGGAGTCAGAGTAACAGAAGGTGAAATTCCAACTTTCTCCGTTATTACCCTATTAGACCCTGGAAAAGTACAGCAGCCCCCCCGACCCCACCCATTTAACCTCATTTTCCCATTCTGCAGTTTCAGTTAGAGCTACCTGGGGTCAGCAGTGGTCTGAATACATCAAAGGAAAAATTCCAGAAGTAAACAATTCATAAATTCTAAACTGCATGCCATTCTGAGTGGTGTGATGAAATAGTGCACCATCCGGCTCCGTCCCACCCCAGGTTTGAATGATCCTAGAGCAGCCAAGTCGTGAAGGCGTCCTGCCTGTTGGTATGGAATGCCTTTGACCCCTGAGATTCGACCAGCGACACTGTTGTGGCTGGATGGTGCAGGATCACGCCATGGTCCTCATACTGACATATCCTCAGAAGTCGATTGTAGCGTCACACCTACGCCTTTCACCACACTTCATCTCAGCGAGTAGGTGTTGTATCATCTCACATCATCGAAAGAAAGATGAATACAGTCCAATATAAGATACTTCAAGAGAGAACCCAAGGTCACATTCACTTACCTTTTACTAAAGAATACTGTTGTAATTGTCCTATTTTATAATATTATTAATTATCCATATGATACTATGCCTCCAATAAACAATTTGAATATTATAATTATGTATAGTATATATATATGTATATATGTGTATATATATAGTTAAGTGTGGTATATATGTGTGTGTATATAAATATATATATATAAATATATATATATATATATATATACACACATACATATGTATAGAAAGCTACTTAATAAAATACTTGTTACAATCAGGAGCTCCGTGGGATATATCATTTATAGGATTACATTGCAAGAGTGTAATCTCTATATGTAAAATAATTATTGCATTACTGCATTATGATTACAGTATTTGCTACATTAATTATGCTAACATTAATATGTAAACACTTAAAGTGAAATGTCTAAATCTAAGGCATATATAATATTTTAATATTTTAATATTTCAACAAGGTATATTTATTATATTAATAAAATACAGGCAGTCATGTGTTGCATGATGACATTTTGGTTGAAGATGTACCCCATTTATGACAGTGGCCCCATAAGATTATAAATGCCATATTTTTACTGCATCCTTTCTGTGTCTAGACACATTTAGATATATTTACACTTAACACTGTGTTACGGTTGCCTACAGTATTCAGCCATGTATGTGGTTTCCACTAGAAAAATCAACACTGAGATCCTTATTAAGTTGGTCTTATTCCTTAATATTTTGCCAAACTAAAGGCTGATCCACAGTATTATCATTAATTATATGTTCCTAGCAAGACTTGTAACTGACAGAATTGAATCCAAAGACATGTGCTAATGAATTCTGAACCAATTATTAATTATCATGCTTGATGGAAAAAGCCGTATTCACAGATAATTTAATCTGTTTATGAATGGTAGCTGATTTAAATTTGGCTGTATTGAAATCTTCAAGCTTTTTCAATGGAAAAGCACCTCAAACCAAACACACAGTGATGATTATACTAATCCCTTCCATTTGTCCAAAGCCTGATGGCATACAATGGTTTTCCTGGGCACTTTTAGATGTTTTTAAGAATGTTCTCTCATTTATAATTTAGCCTAAACCACCAATGTTTTATACAAAGCAATGAATAGTCTTACTTGACCTAGGTACAAAACAATGGTCAGAGAAGTTAGGTAAATAGCCCAGGGTCACACAGATAATAGGCTAGAGATAGAAAACTTAAATGTACCCATTTGTGTCTAGTGCACCTTCCAGTCCACTGTACTCTCTTTGAAGATGTTTTGGGATGTGGAATATGTAGTAATATGTGCTACCTGAGATGTTGGAAGCTGTTTTCTGAGTCTGAACTGGGAATGTAGCCAGCTGGTCTCTCCTGATAATTTTTATAGCTCTCTATCTTTGTTATGGACTAAATCTTGCCCCTCCCAACTCATATTTTTAAGAACCAAACTGAAATATCTCAGAATGTAAACATATTTTAAAATAGAGTTCTTAAAGAGGTGATGAAGTTAAAATGAGGCCAGTGAAGTAAGGCCCTACTCCAATATGATTGGAAAACAGGTGACGCCTATGGGACCTGCATGAGGAGATGACCACACAAATAAGTGTGGTCTTATTTGCACAGGCTCTTTGAACCACTCACGTGGAAGAAGTGATGAAAGGCCAACTCTGGGACACAGCCACGTAGAGAGAAGCCAGGCTTTATAAGTTTTGGTCCTGGAGAGTCAACCTTCCTGTCCTTGTGAACGTGCCTTTCTGTTTACGTGAAATGAAGGCAGTTATGGTGTCTTGTCATGCCTGATATCAGACTTCTCTTTCACTATCTGCAGATGACTTATACTGGGCATTTTTTTTTTTTTTTTTTTTTGTATATAAAGAGTCTAACTTTATTGCCCTTGGTCGAGTGTCTTGGCATCACAGCTCACAGCAACCTCCAGCTCCTGGGCTTAGGCAATTCTCTTGCCTCAGCCTCCCCAGTAGCTGGGACTATAGGCGCCCACCACAATGCCTGGCTATTTTGTGTTGCAGTTTGGCCGGGGCTGGATTTGAACCTGCCACCCTTGGTATATGGGGTTGGCACCCTACTCACTGAGCCACAGGTGCCACCCTATACTGAGCATTTTTTTTTTTTTTTTTTTTTTTGGAGACAGAGTCTCAAACTGTTGCCCTAGGTAGAGTGCCATGGTGTCATAGCTCGAAGCAACCTCAAACTCTTGAGCTCAAGCCATCCTCTTGCCTCAGTTTTTCTCTTTTTAGTAGAGACAGGGTCTCACTTTTTGCTCAGGCTTGTCTCGAACTCATGAGCTCAAGCTATCCACCTGCCTTGGCCTCCCAGAGAGCTAGGATTACAGGTGTGAGCCACCACGCCTACCCAGTAAAAAATACTGAGCCTTTTTTTATTCTATGCTGGCAGGTCCCACCTACCTTCCCTCTTCCTCAACCTTCTTGCCTTTCTCTGTTTCCCTCATTCCTCCTCTGTTCTTCCCCAGACCCTCTCCTGTGGCCCCATCCACTCTCTCCTCTTTCTCCCGTCTCTCCTCTCATCCTACTCCTTTTCTCTCCCATCTTGTTTTCTCTCCTCGTTCATCTCCCATTCTTACCCCACCTTCTCCAAGCAATTCTTTTAAAAAAGGCATATTTTACCCTAGTACAAATGGTTTTCAAAATAAAATATCCCAGAAGGTGTTTTCTTTGACTTCAACAGGTGTTTAAATAAAATAAATGACTGAACCAACCCCTACTGAACCAACCACCAGAGAATAGACACAGAAGCACTTTGGGCATTGCTACAAGATTTTCCATGTTCTCAAATTTATACAGTCCTCCTGTATTGAGTTAAAAGTTTCTCAGGATTCCTGGGCTTTGGAAAGTTGAGTTAAAAGTTTCTCAGGATTCCTGGGCTTTGGAAAGTGGATTTGAAATAGTCAGTGGACAAGGCCAAAGGAAGCTGCAGGAGTCACCTGGTGGATGTGACTGAAGTGAATAATAATTTTGGACCCAAGGTTAAAACTCAGGCTGTTGGCATACCTCACATCGTAGGCACCTGATTGTCTTCTCCAAAGCATTTATAGCCATAGTAATGTGAGCTTTACAAAATGAAAATCTCTCAACGTAATGAGATAAACATCACAGATTTCTCTATTCTGTTTGAGTTCTTCTTTGTAGGAAACAAATGGTGAAGAAGTCCCTCAGCTTGTTGCAAAATGTCAGTACTCTAAACTCTGCACTACAGCCTTTTGGATTTTATTCTATACACAAAGTAGCATATTTAAAATCCATAAAAGACTTCTTAAATTACAGGAGAAATATGGCTTAACACTTCTGCTCTGGCCCAAAGAAAATAATTGGTATCCCAATAAAGTCATTATTAAAAGTAATGGATGGGACAGGCCTGGAAAAACCATTTTTGAACATTTCAAAACAGGACGAAACAGGAAAATGTCTGGTTTCACAGTGTTATTTAACAAACACACACTGTCTGTGCAGGGTACACCTCCTCAGTCATGAATTAAACATCGTCTCATGTTGCCCCTTTTTCTAATTATAGTAAAATGCATGACTTCTAGGTTCACTTTTAGAAGGAAAAAAAAAAAATGTTTTCTGAAGTTTTAAATGCTATCGGCATTAATTACCAGGTTTATCTTGAGTAACAGGTGAATAAGAAAAGAAAACAAGGCTGCATGAGATTCTCAGACTTACCATTCTTGAAGACAAATAGCAATAATCCTGTTGTTTTGATAAGCACTGGTGTTCTGTCTCACCACAAGGTATAGGAAGCATGAGCAAATGCCCTAGGTTAAATTTTGATTTCATGGAAATGGACCATCATTTATTAACTAGCTGGGCCTTTCTATCTGCACTTCCATGAATATTTCTTTCTTTCTTTTGTTTATTATTAAATCATATCTGTGTACATTAATGCAATCATGGGGCACCTGGAAAAGGAAGAACATTCCAAGCCAAACCCAGACGAAGAAAAGAAATAACCAAAATTAGAGCA
>CAUYPK010060333.1:0-25535 GCA_963574355.1 Loris lydekkerianus | reverse complement strand
TTCCTTCCTTTCTTCTTCTTCTTCTTCTTCTTCTTCTTCTTCTTCTTCTTCTTCTTCTTCTTCTTCTTCTTCTTCTTCTTCTTCTTCTTCTTCTTCTTCTTCTTTTTTTTTTTGCTTAAGCACAGTTATTTTCTTCTCACTGTATAGTGTTATCAAAATTCTCATGAAAATTCTCATTCTCATGTCTTATGAGGAACTTTATTTTCTTTGTGTCTGATCTCTTTCAAAAATGCCAATATTGTGGCCCAGGGAGGACTATGACTTTGCAGATACCAGTGATACTGACTTCCCTTTGCCCTAGGGATGGAGTCCAGATGACACACAAGACTTTGCAGTCTGACCCCAGCAAAGCTGGACAACCTCCACTCTGGCCAGTTTCCCCACAGTCTCTGCACGCTGAGCCTTTCCCCAGGTCCTGATCATGCTGTCCTCTCTCACATCTTGCTCAAGCTTTGCCGTCGGACTAGCATCCCACCTGTCCACCCTGACAAGAAAACCTCTATTTGTCTTTCAAGATTTACTTCAAGCCGTCCTTCCTCTTTGAACTCCTCTTGATTCCCTCAGGCAGAGTTAGAGAGTCCCTGAGCATATTACAGCATCATCGCAGGTTGGCACTATAATGATTTGTTTACGGGGCTGTCTCTTCTGTAAATGCCTCGAAAGCATGTAAAACATCTGTTGAGTAAGAATGAGTTTGAATCATTGCTATAGAGTTGATTTGCAGAAATAAAAGGGAGAGTACATTTTAGTAAGATTGGTGTCTAACAGTTCTGCTTGCATATATTGGAACTGTTTTCTGATTTTCTAGACAGATGGGAATTGTTGATGAAAACTGCTATTAAAGTACTTTTTTAATTTAATTTTTTTTTTTTTTTTTCTGAGACAGAGTCTCAAGCTGTCACCCTGGGTAGAGTGCCGTGGCGTCACTGCTCATAGCAACCTTAAACTCTTGGACTTAAGCGATCCTCTTGCCTCAGTCTCCCAAGTAGCTTGGACTACAGGGGCCCGCCATAATGCCTGGCTATTTTTTGGTTATAGTTGTCATTGTTGTTTGGCGGGCCTGGGCTGGATTTGAACCTGCCAGCTCTGGTGTATGTGGCTGGCGCTTTAGCCACTTGAGCTATAGGTGCCAAGCCAAACATACTATTTTTTAAAAAGATATTTTTCTGTTTCTTCTAGTGCATAGAATTAAATTGAAAATATCTTAGTGCAGCTATTGTGGATTTTCACATTTGATCTTAGCCCAAAGGCGGAGAAGTAATGCTGTAGATTTTCTACTTTTGTCCAAAATGAAAATACAAGTGTGCATATAGTTATAGGGTGTGTGTAGATATAGATAGATGGAGAGGCTGCACTTATTAGGATAAAAATGCTTGAAAAGAGCAGAACGGAGAATATAGCCAGGAGAGAGGAAACAATTGTTCTGGCTGCTGTTGTATCCATCGCCTCATTTAATTTTCAGAACAATCCTTGCAGATAGGTGTCATTATTGCCATGACCTGGTGTTACAAGTCAAGGCTCTAAGAAATAAAGTATCTTGTCAGAGTCACAGCTATTAAATGGTATGGAAGGAATTCAGACCCAGATCTGGGTGACTTCAAAGTTTTTCTAACTTTGTTGGATTTGAGGTTTAGAACCTTTTTTATTTTTTAGAGACAAGGTCTCACTATGTTGCCCAGACTGGACTCTTAACTCCTGGGCTCAAGTGATCTTCTACCTTGGCCTCCCAAGTAGGTGGGGTTAAGAATAATATATATTGAAAATGGTGGTAAATGAAAATTGATAAGTGAAATTGTGACTGTAGAGTTAACATAACAAATTTCCTCAGTTTAAGGTATTCTGTTTTAAGAGAAGAAACCTTTGTAAAAGTTTCAGTAATATTCTTCATGAAAACTGGCCCTTCACAGGCCACCTGTCACTCTAGATCACCCGACATATGAAAGTACTTACTCCCTTGAATGTGTTACAATGACAGTATGGAAAACTCCTCCTGGGTGAATGCAGGTCATCCCATCAGTCCCTTTCTTTCTGAGGAAATACACTTTCTGGAGGAGGAGAACGGGGAAAGAAGATGTTAGTATGAAGTACCATCTTGAGGACCAGTGGAGGAGGGCATAGCAGGTGGCCAGGAAGTCATCGGTGACCTTGCCAGAGAGGTGGGTAGGAACAAAAGTAAATCAAACAGGCAGTGTAGAAGCAGAGAGAACAAACAGAAGAATGCACTTCTCTTTTTCTTTCAGTGGGATAGAAGGAGTCTCACAGGTAATCTAGTAATCTAAGCTTTTCATTTTGTAGAGTGAAAACAGAGCTCCTCAAAGATAAGCTTCTTGCCCAAGGCTACACGACTACTACCAAGTGGCCATATGGGAACTTGAAACGCAGCAGTTTCTCTAGAAAAAATAAAAATGTCTAAAGATAGTTCCCAAGAGAAACCATTAAAGATCTCTGGTTGAGAAGAGCTGCTTATAAATGAAAACACAGTCATTAACTGCCTGTGATCCCGTATTTTGTTTGAGTGAGTATGATGACTGGAGCAGTCCCCCAACTGTTTATCACCCAACTATTTAAGATGGATAAAAAATTAGTAAGCAAAGGATGTGCTCAGGATTTTTAGAAAAACAGATCCTACTCTCCATTTGCTGTCCTCCTGGTGTCACTCAAGGGCCTTCTCAGTGGCCTTTTTCTTTGATCCCCTATACTTAGAGTTAGAATGCTCTATCATGCCTGTTACTGTTTTGCCAGATTTATTTTCTGGCATCCAACCATACCTCACTTTAAGGGATCCTGCTTTCCATTGTGTTTTCTGAGTATTCTTTGTGGGGTAGTAAGCTCTATTGAGGTGCCTTGATCACATGCAGAGATTATTACTTCTGCTTTAGTTGTGTGGTGTTAAAATTATTATTTTCTTTCCTGTTCTTTTATCATTATGACAAGTACCTCTGCCAGAGCCTGGCACTGACAGGTCTGAAGGTGAAGTTTAAATCCAGGGATCTTGACCTAACCCATTTGTTTCCTTCCTCTTCTGCCTTGTTTTATTGTTAACCTATTATCTTTATGTCCTCTCTCTTTGAACATTGATATACTTCTAAATTCATGCCTCTCCCTTGCAGGTATGATGAAGCCAGCAGGGCCGTTGGGGGCTGCTGCCCCTGGGGTGATGCTACCTCCTGGCCCTCCACCTTCTGGACCCCATCAGTTTGGCCAGAATGGAGCTCATGCCTCAGGTCATTCTCCCCAAAGGTGAGCTGGGTAGATTCCAGCCTTTATTTGTATATTGTACTCAAATGGTCTCAGAAATACCTGCTAAACTTGCATGTTTATAGGTTGAAAGTTTGACCTCTGGATAATTTCTACATTCTTGGGAAGATCTCCTGAAAAGCTTAAGTGAAGACAATGTAGAAAAAGAAAAAAATAAGTTAGGAGGAAAAAACATTAGTAGGTATTTAAAAATATATCAGAAAATTACTTGTGTCAATGCCACGCCTTTTAGTTTTGAGTTATATTTAGTTTTAGAATTTTGTATTAATTGCTAATTCTTTCAGATGCCTAATTTATTGTATTTCTCAATAAAATTTTAAGTCACCTTATTTCTTTGATCCTTCATGGCACTGAGCTCAGTGCCAAGAGGTGCTTAAGGAATATTTTTAAATTAAATCAGATTGTGGCCAATGGTCAAGTCTGTGAGTTTGATGTGGAAGACCCAGAGATGCCAGCAAGGGACTCTCAAAAGGCAGGGCTGTAGTAAAAACAACACAGGAAATAAATCTTGTGTTTGTGTTCATAATAAATTGAGGAAGGGAGAAATTGGGAGCAGGCATGGAGAAGCCACGATATGAAATGTATGAACTATTCAGAGCCTGCAGCCCACTTGGCACTGTTCCCTGGGAAGGGAGCCAGCATCACACCTTCCCTTTTAGAAATCTCATTATTGCTTGTGCTGTGAGGTCTTGCAGCTAAGAGCCACACTGCCAAGGGCTAGGCAGTGTTTACTCTGGAGTTTCTTCAAGAATTACCTAGAGGCTTTATTTCTCAGGTTCCTTTCCCAGGTTGTTGGGAGGAAGGGGGAGTAACGCCTTAATGTAAATCTGGACCCCACTGAATGGTGAAGCCACTTAGCCATTGCTTTCAAGAAGCCTCTAGTCCTCCATAGTAAAAAAACTCCTACTGGGATATTTTAATTCATTGAGTTAATTCTCCCATGGGGCATTTGTGAGTTTGATACTTGCTAACTGTGCTGATAACATTTGCCGTGGAAATGGTGGTTGTGGGATGCCCTGGGAAGTTAATTCAGGAAACAGAGGAGGAGTCTAATTTGGTTTAAGTGTGATTGTGGTTTGAGCTTGGAGCAAGAAGTCAAAGGCCTTTGTCAGGACCTGACCTTACCACCTTTAATCTCACGAGAGTGATTATAGGAAGGGCAAGAGAGGGAGAGCAAAAAGCCTGGGAACCAGGAGGCCTCCTCTGGTGAAAGTGGTTAACTAACTGTAGATGCCAGGGAAGTTCCTTGGCCTCACTGGTCCTCATTCTCCTCACTTGTAAAATGAGAAGAAAGACTTCTCAGTCCAGAAGTAAAGGGGAGAAGATCTGGAAAAATTCATTGTTTTGAACTTCCAGGCATCACAGGTGGTTTTTAAAATGAAATGCAAAGATTGAACAGCTGGCTTCAAGTTTAGAAAAAGGTTTTGGTCACTGGTGTTAGCTGGACTGGATGATCTTTTTGGTTTATTGCCTTTTCTTCTACTTGAATCAGGTTGCTTAGGAGTAAGTGAATTGTGCACTTTGCCATCATGAAGACCCTGGCTGTGTGGTTGTGAGCTCAGCACAGGCTCCTGGACAGGGAGAGCACAGACCCTAGAGTTGGGACATGTCTGTTAATCTTGGCCCAGGCAGATACCTCGCCATGTGTTGGTTTGCTCATGACAACTGCAACAATACTGTATGGTTGAGAAGATTTTGATGATTCATGCATGCAGAGTACCCGTGAAGTACTCGACACTTGTTAGTGGTTATTAATGTCCATTGGATATGGAAAAGTGACTTGTCTGTAGCCTGTCGTTCCACAGAGCTCAATCTAGTTACATATGACAGCTTGATATCCTTTGCTTATTATTCCTAGGAAAGCTTGCTACAACTTGGATACTGCATTGAAGTTTAGAATTTGGGGTAAAAATGAAAAATTTGAAGAAAATTCTAGTGTTTCAGGCTGAGCCACCATGGCTACCATGTTACCTTGCCCTCCCAGGACAGACATACTTTGTAAACATAGTAGAGTTTAAGAGCAAAGTACACAGTGATTGTGCAGGTGAATCATACGAGTCTGATGATGAGATTGTCAAAGAGCACATAGATGATTTATGACCCTTTTGTGGGTTCAAGCATTTCTGTGTCACTCTTACCTAAAAGATCAGAGATATCCCTTAATTTTTACTGTATTTAAACAAAAATAAGATATAATTTGACCACTATGTTGATTTGAATTTAAAATATAGAAAAGTATAACATGTATCAATAAAAAATTTTATTTAAAAATAGTTTTGAGTATAATGTTTCATAAACTTTAAAAATTATATGCAGTTTTTTGTGCTTTTCTTTCTCTCTTTCCCTCCTTCCTTTCCTTCCTTCCTTTTTTTTTTTTTTTTTTTTTTTGAAACAGTCTCTCTCTGTCACCCTGGGTAGAGTGCCATGGCACCATAGCTCAGAGCAACCTCAAACTCTTGGGCTCAAGTGATCCTCTTGCCTCAACCTCCTGAGTAGCTGGGCCTACAGGCATCCACCACAATGCCCGGCTAGTTTTTCTATTTTTAGTAGAAATGAGTCTTGCTTTTGCTCAGGCTGGTTTCAAACTCCTGAGCTCAAGGGATCCATTTGCCTCATCCTCCCAAAGTGCTAGGATTATAAGCATGAGCCACCAAGCTGGGCTAGTCCTTTATACTTTTCATCTTGGCTGAGGAAGAATAAATGTCTTAAACTCATAAGTAGTGCTGAAGTTACATGGGGTTACTGCTGGGTGGGATTAAACTGTTAACTAAAATCTACAACCTAAAAATATTTCTTTTTTTTTTAATTATAAGGGAAAAAGTCAAGTAGTCAATTGTAAGTGATATGTTTTGTTAATTTAATATTTGATATTATTTTTATTTTTAAGTTCATAATATTACTTTTAAAGGCCAAGATTATAATACTTCCCATATTTAAGCTGATCAGAAAGAAATGGTTTCTTCATGAATTTCTGAAGTGACTCTCAGGACGTACAATAAACACTGAATGATAAGTAAGCATTTATGAGTTAAAAGTAGTAGCTGATGGTTGTATATTATCTCATTCTGTATTTTAAATATTTAACCTTTTGTTAAGTCAAAATTAAAATAAAATATAAAGGTTTCTTCTTATGAAGAAATGGATTGATAAAACAGATCTTTAATATAATTCTTGGAAACATTTTTCAGTGTTCACAACGTATTTTAAATGTGTTACGGAAGACTAGAATTATATTTTGCCCCGAGTGTTTCATCGGTGTCATTAATTGGGTAGAAATATAAAGAAAGATTTTACTGTGTAAGTTAACTTTTGATGAGTGGGCACAAGTACGTGGTTTGATGGAAGAAATACGACCTAGTGTTAGATCAGCAGGGTGACTACAGTTTACAATAATCTATTATACATTTAAAAATAGCTAGAAGAAAGTAATTCAAATGGTTCTAGCATAAAAGATAAATATTTAAGGTGGTGGATGTCTCAAGGACACTGATTTGATCTTTACAAATTATGTAAATGTATTAAATTAGCACATGTACCCTGAAACTATATACATCTGTTATGCACCAATAAATAAATAATACATTGTGACCCTCAAACATAAGTACAAAAAAGTTAACTTTTATATTTTCTATCTTTATACATATTTCCCCCCAAATATTTAAATCATAGGGTACTTAATCTTTGTTGGTCTTCTAAATTTTTTTCATAGGAAAAGAATTCGACAATTTCGTTTAGCAATACTTTTGGGTTACAACACTGTACCTTCTAAATTTTATAATCAGTTATCTTCTGTAGGATAGCTTGTAGTTGTGAGTTACACTGAAAGAGCATTTAGAGCATTCATCTATTTAACACAAAATGTGAGATAGCATTATTCTGGGAATGTGCTTAATATCATACAAATTAATAGTCTTTTGGCCAATTTTAAGTTTTGTTTATAATAATTATTCAAACCAAAACATATGAAGAAAAATGACAAAATAAAATTAGTATGATGTTTTAGAAAGTGTATTCACTTAAGACTTGGGAAAAGCCTGGTCCCAGTGTTGTCACAAACAGGTCATGGAACTTTAGGCAGGCCACAAGCCGCTCCTGGGCTGTCATCCTGACCTCCCAAGTGGCATTTGGGGACAGACGGCAAGATGTGGGCCACTAGGAAAAGAGTTTGCAGTTTACAGTTGGAGAAGTTGAAATCAAAATATATCATTTGGGAAAATTTAATTTTTTTTAAAATTTAAAATTGATAAGAATTTGTTATGTGAATCTAAGGCACAGAGCAACATAATAGGAACTCTGTTCAGATGGTGGTTATTGTTGAATGCAAAATAAGGAAAAATAAACATCCTGTAAGTTCAAACTAAATCAAAAGTAAAGTGTGATGAAGTTATTGACATTTGTTGGATGTTGTTTGCTTATGAAACTCTAGGGCAGAGTTCTCAACCTGTGGGTCGTGACCCACAGGAACTGTATTAAAGGGTTGTGGCATTAGGAAGGTTGAGAACCATTGCTCTAGGATATTGTTTAAAACCCTTTTTATTTCTCTCAGATTTCCGGGCCCTGTCCCTGTCAACAGTGTGACATCTTCTTATGCACCCTACCAACCCTCCACACAGTCCTCTTATCCAAGTCCTGTGTCCACTTCATCCGTCACCCAGCTGGGTAATCAGCTCAGTGCTATGCAAATCAGCAGCTACGGTAACAGTTTTATTACTAGTGTTCATTGACTGTTTTGTGTAATGATTATTTTTAATGAGAAATATTTTCTTCATTTTTAAAATAGACATGACTATGGCATACCATATTACATTGGTATTTGGAGATTTTTATATAAAGCATCTATATTATAAATGGCTGTAATTTTTTTTTTCTGACTGTGCTGCCATTTATTTCAATGAAATTGACAGACCCTCAGGATATCTTACCTTCAGTGCTAGGACAATAAAACAAAAGAATGCTGATTTTACAAATGGGCATTAGGACAGTGAAATGATTTTAAGAAATATGAGTGTATTTTAACCTTGTGTTTATTATGGGCCCCCACAACTGAAAATATAATACTCATTGTTTCACAGTGCATTTAAATTTTGTGTTTAGATCATGGAAAGAATGGAAGCTCAGATGTTGTAATGCAAAAAAGAGAATAAGAGAAAAGAATTTTGGAGTCATAGAAATCACCACTGTAATGGAAGCATAGTCAGCTATTTATCTTGATGAAGAATGTTTCTATGGTACTTAAAATTAGTTTTTTATAAGTATCAGTAAAAAACCCTCAGAATATTTTCTATTTCTCATGAATTTCAAAATGAATAAAGTCTTTGATGAAGCAATTCAATTTCATATAATCAGAAGAGAAAACATGAATCTGGTTTTACAGTCCTTTCCAAGAATGATTGGAAAGCAAAGCACATTAGTGGCCCAGCCCTTCCCACTGGTTATTTCTTCCTAGTTCTGAAATCTGTTTGATCAAGTCAAGCACAGGATGCAAATAATTTGTTGAATGTGTAATTTACCTGTATAATGCTTGTTAAATATTTTTTCTATGTGATTTTTCTAGATTTTGTACGAAATAATAGCTATCTTAATGCATGTCTTATGTAAAGTTAATGCAACTGAGTTAAAATTTATCCTATTAATTCTTTTACTAAAGCTGTGAATGTTGCTTTTTACCTTTTAAAATTTTCAATTGTATAAAATGCCCCAAATAGCATTTGTATCACTTTCCAAAAGAAGATTTCAATGTGTGGTCAAAAAACCCCAAAAATGTATAAGGGTGCCCTCTTGCTTTATGTCAGAAAAACAAAGGTCTCTGTCATGTACTTCACAGAAGTTAGGGAGCACAGCAGTGTGGCACTTAGGTGGACTGGTTTTCTTTCTTACACAGGTTCGGGCATGGCTCCTCCCAACCAGGGGCCCCCTGGTCCTCTGCCAGCCTCAGCATTCCAGAGTCCTCCACGCCCTCCACGCCCTCCACAGCCATCTATTTTGCAGCCTGGATCTCAAGTTCTCCCACCACCACCTACCACGATAAATGGCCCTGGTGTCCCACCTTTGCCTCTGCCACCTCCGTTCAGGCAGGATGGGCTCCCTGGGCCTGTTCCTCCAAGTGCACAGTACCAGCCCCCACCTCTTCCCGGCCAGGGCCTGGGTGCTGGATACCCTCCACAGCAGGGTAAGGTGGGCAGGCTGTAGAGGACAACCTTGGGTTACCTAGGGGAACCCTTACATGGAAATCAGCTTTGCTCCTGGGTTACTAGTCTATATCATTTTAAGAGATGGGGTTGTTCTGAACAGTGTGGCCGGAGCCAAGAAGTGGGACACTGACAGTATTCATACTTGACTCCTTGCCTTATTTAAGGAGTTGAAAAAGGGCAGTGCCTGTGGCTCAAAGGAGTAGGGCGTTGGCCCCATATGTCGGAGGTGGCGAGTTCAAACCCAGCCTCAGCCAAAAACTGAAAAAAAAAAAAAAAAAAAAAAAAAAAAAAATTTTTTGAAGAATACAATATGCTTGACTGAGCAGCATAATGTTGTCAGTGAGTCTTATGTAGGGGATTTGGTCCTATAGCTATTTCTTTTTAAATTTTTCCCAAGCAGCTAACTCTGGTCCCCAGATGGCAGGCACGCAGCTTGCCTACCCAGGAGGCTTCCCTGGAGGTCCTGCACAGATGGCTGGTCCACCACAGCCCCAAAAGAAGCTGGATCCTGACTCTGTCCCCAGCCCTGTAAGTGCTCTTCTGCTATAGTTTCCCTCACAAAGGAGCATTTTTCATTCATTGTTCTTAGAAACTCTTCTGTTTGTTGGCATTTGTCTTGTTTATCACAGAAGGTCAGAGATACTCATCTCCTTTATATGTCTGTACACGGGAGGCATACTAGGGGGCTTCTTGGGAGAACAGCTATGTAGGGTATTGTTTTGCTGTCCTATCATCTGGGCAGTGTCTATTAACATTGACATTGACATACACTGGCAGTATCTATTGCTGTTTAATGAGTAATTAGCAATAAAAGTATATCCTGTATAGACATGCTTTTTAAATAACTACAGGGTCCTTCTCAATAAGGGTAAGACTGAAAATATAAAATATTTTTTATTTTGCATATTAAGAAAACAAAGTTTTTTAATGTAAAGTTCAAACTGGAACTTAAAACTCTTCTCCCCTCAAGTAATTTTCTTTGGAGGGTTCCTTTTTAATAACTGTTATCAGTCAGCTTTACTGCCTAAGAGACAGTTTTCAAGTTTGCTTACAACTGGAAAGATTTATTTATCTCTTAGGTTGCATGTATAGGCTGCTGCAGATTGACTTAGTTTCTGCTTCACCTGCCATTATCATCCCAGAATCCAGAGTGAAGAGGCGGCCACTATGGGGACATGCTATTCTTGTGGCAGAGGGAGAAAAAAAAAAAAGAGAGAGCCAGCTGTCCAAAATACACAATAGCTCTTAAAGCTCTCATTCAGATGTGGCGGGTCACAACCGCTCCTGTGCCTTTGGACAAAGTAAATCATGCAACAAAGCCTATTGTCAGTGGGGCAGAGAAGTATACACCTCCCTTGGGAGGAGCTGTAAGATTTATGGTGATGAGAGGCGGCTAACATTCCTGCAGAATAATAATGCAGTCAAATAATAATGCAGGTCTTTGAATAGGTTCTATAAACAGAAATAGGAAAAATTAGAAATAAACAAGTGAGCATAAAGAGCTACTGTATTAGCTAACTTTTGCTGTGTGACAAACCACTACAAAACTTAGTAGCTTAGAACCGCTTCTTGTTAATACTCGTGTCAGTGGGTTCTGGGGCAATTCTGCTAATGTGGGCCAGACCCAGCCAATTGTGCATCTGGGTACTGCTGGAGGCTTGTCTGGTGCCTGTATGGTTTAGGATGGTTTCCTATGGCTGTTGTTACAAATTACCACAAATTAGTTGATTTAAAACAACAGAAATGTATTCTCCCAGAAGTCAGACAAACCAATGTGTTGGTGGGTGTGATGGTTTGAGTATTTGTCCCTTCTAAAACCCATGTTGGAACTTAATCCCTAATGTGGCAGCATTGAGAGGTGGGGTCTTTAAGAGGTGACCATGTCATCAGTGCTCTGTCCTCCTGAATGGATTAACCCATGCATTAGTGGGTTAAGGAGATATCATGAGAATGGGACTGGTGGCTTTATAAGAAGTGGAAGGGACCTCTCACTGTGTGACGCCTTGAGCTGCCCCAGGACTCTATAGAGTCTTTACCCACAAGAAAGTCCTCACCAGATGTGTGCCCTCCACTTTGGACTCTCATCCTCCATAACTGTAAGAAATGTGTCTTTGCATTATAAATTACCCAGTCTTAGGAATTCTGTTATGAGCAATGAAGAACAGGCCAAGACGGCAGAGCCCTGCTCCCTCTGAAGGCTACTGGGGGGAATCTGTTCCTTGATTGTTTTAGATTTTGGTGGCTGTCGGCCTTCCTGGGCTTATGACACCAGTTCTGCTTCTGTGCTCAGATTGCCACTTTCTCTCACTGTTTTCTTTTTGGAGCATCTGTCCCAAACCTTGTCTGCCTCATTCTTACAAGAATACACATAACTCCAATTTAGAGCCCACCCAGATCATCCAGGATAAGCTCCTCTTAAGGTCTTTAACTTAATTCTTTTGCCACATGAAGTAATATACATGGGTATATCATTTGGGGGCCATCATATTGCCCACCATAGACAGTGCCATTTATATATCTTGTGTACCAAACTGGGGACAACTGGGCCGTATTGTCAAGCTTGCTAGACGGGTTTGTTGATGTGGTGGCAGACTTCCAACAGGCAAAGCAGGTGAGGGCAAGGCCTCTTGAGGCTCAGGCTTGGAACTGACACATAGCTACTTTGTTACATTCTCTTGGACAGGTCAGAAGACTATCCCAGATTCAAGAAGTAGAAAAGTAGACTCTACTTTTTTATGGGAAGAGGTGCAAGTCATTGAAAATGGCACAGATATAGGGAAGGGTAGAGAATTTTGACTATTTTTGTAATCTAACACTGATTTTCTAACTATTTGAATAGAAACTTGAAGATTTTTAAGAAAGTGTCTATTGGTAGAATATGTTAGAAATTAAATTTTAGCAACTCTTAGTGCCTTTTTTGCTAATATATTGCCAGTCATTACTTTTATGGCAAGAGAGAGTAAGAGATAGATAGATAGATAGATAGATAGATAGATAGATAGATAGATAGATATAATGAGAGATTGATTGATTTAAAGAATTGCTCATTTGATTTTGGGCTGCAGACTGGAGACCTAGGGAGGAGTTGATGCTGCAGCTGAAGTCTAAAGGCATCTGGAGGGAGAATTACTCTTCCTCAGGAACCTTTTTCTCTTAAAACCTTCAGCTGAGGGTAATCTGCTTTAAAGTCCACTGGTTTATATATTAATGACATCTAAAGCAAAACCTTTACAGCAACGTCTAGACTGATATTTACCTCCAAAACAGGTACTATGGCCTTGTCAAGTTGACATAAAATTAAACCATCATATCCCCTTCTCTTATGTCATCTACACTTATTTGAAAATGACTTAAAATGTTTTTCTGTTGAATCATTCTCATCAGGGTATAAATAGCTGTACTGCTTCACATCAGTCGTAAAGGCAGCCTTCCTTGGCCCCTGCCCAAATCTGGGTCTAGTTTTTCTTCCATCTCTTGGCTTTCTTGTATAGTTAGAAATCTACAGAAGAGCTGCCTATACCAGCTGTCTTCAGAATGTGTCTTCCTACTCTCTCCTGAACCTGTTCCAGTTTGGATTTCATTACCACAACCCTATAGGTCTTGTGTTTATATAAGTCACCAGTGACCTCCCACCACCAGATCGAATGGTCAATTCTCACATCTCATCTATCTTGACTATCAGCGGCAATTGTACACCTCGGTTTACTCCATTTTTCTTAAAACAAAGCCTTTATGTTGGCTGCTAGGGCACCACCCACTGACTTGTCTCTCTGCTGAGCCCACTAGTAGCTTGTCTTCTTTGTTGGTTTCACCTCATCTCTCTGACCTCCTAGAGTTAGAAGTATCCCAAGACTTAGTCCAGGACCTGGCCCACTGACATTCACTCTTTAGGGTCAATACTACTTAATGTGTGTTCCCTGGATAGCACCATCCACCTGGGAGCTTATTAGAAATTCATGTTCTTAGCCCAGACCTACTAAGTCAGAATCTCTAGGGTGGGGCCCTGAAAACTGTTCCAGTGATTCCATCTATTCTCATGACTTTAAATGAGATGCAAACATTCCCAGGTAAGACCATTTCCCTGAAATCCAGATCCAGTTCCATTCTTCTAGCTCCTCAGGCCAAAAACCTTGGAATCATGACTAATTCTATCTTCCTTATGAATCTCACATATAATTCTTCAGCTAATTCTATTGGTGCTACTGTGTGTGCTTGCCTTGCTTCAAGCCTCCACCACCTGTCTACCTGGATTATTGCTAAGAGGCTCCTCACAGGTCTCCCTGCACTTTCAGAGCAGCCCTGGTGATCTATTCACATTCTAACTCAGATTATTTCTTAGCTAAGAAAATCCCCAGTGCTCCTCTAGTTAAAAACAGAAGTTCTCACAATAGTCTGCAAGACCCTCCGTTATTTGTCACGCCTGGCTCTCCTACACCTCCTGCCATAAACATCGTGCACATACCCTCCTCCAACCTGGTCTCTTACCATGCTTCTCTTTTGCTTCAGCTGCACCAGCCTCCTTGTAGTTCCCTTGACTTGCCAAGTGTATGTGCACGATGCCTCAAGGCCTTTGCACTTGATGTTTCCCCTTCCCTGGATGTATGCAGGGTACAAATCATGTCCTAAGTTCCTTCTTGTCTTTGTTGCTCATTCCCAATCTCTCTGGCACTCCTTCCATGTCACTCCATAACAATAGCACATACTACTATATGAAATAGGGTGTATTATTTGTACATTCGTTTGCCTTCCACACTATAATGTCAGCTCCATGAAGGTAAAGATTTGGTTTTGTTAACTGCTGTGTCTCTAACACCCAGAAAAGGTCCTGGTACATTGAACGTATTCACATATTTGTTGAGTGAATGAGTGAACAACAAAAGCAGTAGGCAGCAGGTGCTGTGATTCATCTGAGACCCTTAAAATACATATGTACAGATCAATCTGGTATTTATTTTTATCTTAAAAGTAATGAAATAGTGATGCCAGATGGAGCCTGTTTTTTGTTTGTTTGTTTTTTGAGACAGAGTCTCACTATGTCACCTTTGGTGGAGTGCCATGACATCACAGCTCACAGCAACCTCAAACTCTTGGGCTCAAGCAATTATCTTGTCTCAGCCTCCATAGTGGGACTATAGGCGCCCACCAAGATGCCCAGCTATTTGTTTTTGTTGCAGTTGTTTAGCTGGTCCGGGCCGGGTTCGAACTTGCCACCCTTGGTGTATGTGGCTGGCACCATAACCACTGTGCTACGGGCGCCGAGCCAGATGGAGCCTGTTTATGTTCCTATTACCGAAGTAACATGCTTTTGCTAACTAAATTCTTCCTCTGGAAAGATAGGTGTAAAATCATGCTTACTGCTCTCCTGTTCTCAAGCTACGGGCTTATGATGGTTTTAGCCATTTTTTGAAAGTGAGGAAATTGGTGTTATCAAAATTCTTCTTCCTTCCCTTTCTGCACTCTTAAGAGGATTATTCAGCAGCTGGGTGCTTCCTATTCCATTTTCTCTCTCTAGAATTCCATGATTCTCAAAGACAGTGAACCTTTCTTTGTATTCTCAAGTTAATAGGTCTATAACAGCTTCGTGTTCTTCAGATGATTCACATACATCATTCTGCTCATCAGTGACCTTGCTAACTAGGGAAAATGTTCATCCGAAATTTCCTTTTGAAGCGGAAATGTTTTGAAAAACTTTCTTCAAAATGTTCGGATTTTTTGCATATCACATATAGACTTAGTTTTATCTTGCAAAGAAATATTCAAGTCGTTTTGTTTGACATGATTTCACACAGGAATACTATATTCCTAAAGAAATCTTCCTTCACTAATTCACACTACTGATTCTGTTCCTCATAAAATTTAACCATCTGTTCTCACAGAAATAAAATTTTAGCTCACACCTGTCCCTGTGATAGCCAGCACACTTTAGAATAATATGGTGTATCCATAGTGAATATGTCATCCTTCAACTTGAGCATGTTATAAAACTGAGAAACTTTTTTTGCTTTGGGCAGTTACCTAGTAGGGGGATTTCAGGATCAAATGGTATGGCTATGTTGAGTTCTTTAAGGAATTTCCATCCTACTTTCCATGGAGGGTGTACTAGTTTGCAGACCCACCAACAGTGTATGAGTATTCCTTTTTCTCTGCATCCACACCAACATCTGTGGTTTTGGAATTTTTTGTTTTTTTGTGTTTTTTTTTTTTGTAGAGACAGAGTCTCACTTTATCACCCTCGGTAGAGTGTGATGCCGTGGTGTCACAGCTCACAGCAACCTCCAGCTCTTGGGCTTAGGTGATTCTCTTATCTCAGCCTCCTAAGTAGCTGGGACTACAGGCGCCTGCCACAACACCCGGCTATTGTTGTTGTTGTTGTTGTTGTTGTTGTTGTTGTTGTTGCAGTTAGGTCGGGGCTGGGTTTGAACCCGCCACCCTTGGTATATGGGGCCAGCGCCCTACTCACTGAGCCACAGGCGCCACCCTGGAACTTTGTGATATGGGCCATTCTCACTGGGATTAGGTGATATCTCAGTATGGTTTGATTTATCACAAAAGTGGAAAAACAAACACCACATGTACTCAATAGTAAATTGGAATTAGTTGGTCAACACCTGTATATGTTCGTGTAGAAGCAAAACTCAAATTCAAGTAGGGGATAGAGAGGAGGAGGATAGCTACTCATGGCTACATTGCACGGACACACTGTACACTTTCTGGGTGAAGGACGTGCCTCTAACTCTGACTATAATCTTACAAAAGAAACAATGTAACCAAAACTTACACTTGCCACCATAATAGTCTGAAAGTTTTAAAAAGGAAAGAAACTGAGGAATTGACTATGCTGTATTGCATTTGAGGGAATATAGTTAATAATACTTACAACTTGTTGCAAGGTGTCACTTAAAAAAGTAGCTTTAGCACAGAGATTTTGCTGATGCAAGATACAATGAAAAGAAATGGGAGTATCTGGCTCTGCTAATGCTTTCTTTATCTGTGCAGTAAACCCTTGATGTTTTAACGTCGTGCAAGGTGTACCATCTGTACACACCCTCACTCAATTTACCAAATTCAGTCCAAATTTATGACATTTATTTTCAAAGTTGTTGAAGAAATCTATTTCTTGTGTTCTCCTTGCAGGAGTGCCCAAAGAGAGTAACTCTTCATAGCAAAGAAAATCTGTTCTGAATCCAATGAAGTACAAAATCTGCACTGAGTCAGTAGTATCAGTTGATTCACTCAAAGTGATTGAATAATATATATTTTCCTACTGAAGTACTGCAGGAAGTTGTACTTTTACGTTGAAGCCTAATTCATGCTGCTGATCAGTTACGGTTCTCCTTGAAAGAGGCAGTTGTTTGTATTTCAGAATGTTAATGGGGGGTCTAAGCATTCAGCAACGCATTCTTTCACAATTTCTGCATCACTGAGTGGCTTCCCTCTTTTCCTGAGGATGTAAGGTACTTTGTAAGTTGCTTCAGTGGCAGTCTTTCCGGGTCTTCTTGCTGCTTGAGAAAATGGTCTTTGCTTTTCATAAATATTTTAACTTATCCAATACAACCATTTGTGCCTCTCTTTCTAATGTAAAATATTTGTGGTCCTTATAAGTGTTATATAATGCTGATGGGCACTGACTTTTTTTAATGTTGGTATTGAAGTATCACAAAGCAAATCATCTTATCTTCAGTAGAAAGAAGATAATATTGAGATTTGTAATGCTAACTAAAATACCCATTTTCTTCAGTCTTCTCTTGTCTTCTTTGACATCACCAGCTATTAACTAGACAGAATTAAAAAATACTGTTGAACTGTTCAACCATTCACACATTCTACTTCAAATGGAAACACAGTGTGCTGTTGTCAAAAGCTGATAACAGACTTGTGTACTTGACCCCCATAAACTCTTGCCAGCCAACCTCGTGCAGTTGTGGTGTCATCAGGCATAGGAAGTTAGTTGTAATTTCTGTCAGTTTTGCCCTTATGGCTTATTAATGTTCTAATTGTGATGGTCAATCTGGCAGGATTATTTCATTAAAACTTAACTTTTTGTTTGGTATTTTAAATACTTCATTTTAAAAATAAAATAAAAATATAAAAAATGAGCAAAAATGTATTAATAAAAATAAAAGGGTTTGTTTAGCAAAATCTGGATTCAGTCAAAAGGTTGCATTTAATGACCTACAAGTCCACATGTGGCCTGAAGGCTGTAGCTTCTCTACCCTTGCCTTAGGTCATATATTATAAATCGTTTCTCCTGAATTTAGTGATTTTTTAGCTTTTCAGAGTTTTCTTTTTCTTGTAAAATGTTATTACCTTTAAACAATTATTTTCAATTTCTTTTTCTACCACATTTTTTTTTTTTTTTTTAAGAAATTCTCAGCTATGGGCTCAATACACAAATTAAATACAAAGTTCTCTGAAGGGTCAGGTTCAAAGCTAAATTCTAATAGAATTTAGAAACTATTTGTCTGTAATTGTGAAAGCAAAGAAAGGTGGAAGTGAAGATATGGTAGATTCTCCCTAAGAATTTGACCTGAAATGACCTGAAAGGATTTAGAAAATGTCTATTTTTCTATATGTGAGTGAGAGGGAGGGAAAAAATGAGGGGAGAGGGAAGAGACTTCTTTAATTGGATGTTGGGAAGAGTCTTCACTTACTGTAACTTCCTCTTGATGTCTTATTTATCAGATCCAGGTGATTGAGAATGACAGAGCCACACGAGGGGGCCAAGTTTATGCCACCAACACCAGAGGCCAGGTGCCTCCCCTGGTCACGACAGACTGTGTGATACAAGACCAAGGTATTGATTTTTCACGGTATCTTTGATTGAGGTTTTAAAATTTCTCACCATTTTTAAAGAAAATACACTAATACCCTTTACCCCATTATAGCTGATGATGGAGCAATTCACCATTAATCTCAGTCACCCAAGGACTGAGAAAGTACTGTCAGCTGAACTCTTTTCTCTGCTTGTTGAAATCTAAAGAGTTTCTGTGAGGTCTAGAGAAATATAGTTGCTTAAGAACAATTCCTCACTTTCATTTATGTGTTTAAAGTAGTACTTTGGTTTAGTTTATTTGCTACTTTGGAAATCATAGGTGTTTGAACTCTTGAGAAGTCAGCGGACCTGGTTTTAGCCCCAATGATGTGTTTTCAGCAAATCCTTTAACATTTTGGATTCTATTTTTCCACTTTTAAATTGTGGAGAAGAGAGGCTGAGCTGTCTGTCTACTGTCTGTGCCATACCTGCTGTAAGTTTAATATATCTGTCAAGCCTTGTACAGGTTTGCTCCACCCATGAGTGTATTACCCAGTCCTACCCTGAAAAAACAACTTGATGAAATCTGACACCCGTGATTCTGAATAGACCATTTTAATGGGTCATGTACTTAATCCTAGAAGTATAACATCATTATACAAACACATTTTTCTCATCTCTGATTTGCTGAGGCACCCACATTCCAGCTGGGGATCCCCCCTCTCTTTGGTTCATTCTCTGTGTTGTCGTCAGAGCTAGACTAATTCTGCAGGCAGCACTGTGGGTAGAAAAAGCTTTGACTGTGACATCCAGACCCCTCTTCTAACTGTCTACGTGAGCTTTGCCCGTGTCTCTTCTCTGAACCTCGTCATCACCCCCAGTAATATGTCACCCCCAGATCTGCCCTGCAGAGCCAACATAAGGACAGGGGTGACTCTGGGTGTGCACATGGGCGGGTGTGCGTACACTCATGTAGGAAGAGGGGGTGCGGCATACAGAAGGGTTTGATGTAAATTACAGGTGTTGTTGGAATTGATATTAGTATGACATAATTCAGATCACTTCTTTTATTTTTCTACATATAATTTGTTTATTCCTCATTACTTACAAAATCAATCCAAACTAGTTACATGAGTTCATTTTGTAAAGCTCTTAGAATATGGTTGAGCAATATGAAATTGCTGATCCTTTTTTCCTGCTATTGTGACCTAGAAAAATGACAATTTTATTTCAACCTAATGATAAATGTTTTAATATTTATTTTAATAAATAATGTTTAATAAATAATGTTTTAATATTTATTTTACTTAATATTTTAAGTGAATATAGTGTTTGAGGCTCTTTTCAACTCCTAACAGCCTCATCTCCTACCTGTTCCTTCCTTTACAACTCCCTTAAGTTTACTAAATTTTTCCTTTTTCTCCTCACCCCTCTGATCCTTACTTTGAGCTGCCATCTCTGCAATAGGCTCAGGACGGTTTGTTGTTTGTTGTCCATGTCATCCCTAGAAACTCACCTGGTATCTAGAATATAATGGTCATCCAGTAAATATTTATTAAACACATGTACTTGAAATACATAACTCTCATCCCTTTACTTGGGAAATTTTTAGTTCTTCCAAATTCAATTTAAATTTTCTCTTTGAGGCCTGGTGGTTCACACTTATAATCCTAACACTCTCGGAGGCTGAGGCAGGCTAATTGCTTGAGTTCAGGAGTTCAAGACTGGCCTGAGCAAGAACAAGACCCCATCTCTACTAAAAACAGAAAAACTAGCTGGGTGTGGTGGCACATGCCAATAGTTCCAGATGTAGCACTCTGGGAGGCCAAGGCAGGTGGATTGCCTGACCTTAGAAGTTCAAGACAAGCCTGAGTAAAGCAAGATCCCAGTCTCTACTAAAAATATGTGGGTGTTGTGGTAGGTACCTATAGTCCCAGGTACTCAGGAGGCTGAGGCAAAAGGATCACTTGAACCCAAGAGTTTGAGGTTGCTGTGAGCTATGACACCACAACACTCTACCCAGGGTGACGGCAAAAACAAATAAATAAATAAATAAATAAATAAATTAATTAATTAATTTTCTTGTTGAAATCTTCTGCCATTGCTTCTCCCAGAGTGTTTCATACATATTTCGTGCCTGTCACATTAAATTTTACTGTGGTTTAGGTCTGTCTTTCCCCAATCTGTAAGCTGCCTGGAAGCCGGGTTCCACTTGTTTATTCACTCGTCCCTGCACACATTCTGAAAATGTTTATTCATTGCCTATTATCTGCTGTGCCTCTGTGGTAGGCCTGAGATTAATGATAAACTAATAAAAATATACAAATTAACATTATTGTGGTTAATACAGAGGTGGCAAAAAAGTATACACATAAGAAAGGAAAAAACTATTAAAATTATAATAATCAAGTCACGTTTGATTTCTGCAATTATAGGAGGTGTTAAAATATGACTTTCTTATGGGTATACACTGAATATTACAATTTTTTTTTTTTTTTTTTTTTTTCTTTTCAGTTTTTGGCCGGAGCTGGATTTGAACTCACCACCTCCGGCATATGGGCCCAGCACCCCACTCCTTTGAGCCACAGGCACCAGCCTGAATATTACAATTTTAATATAGTTTTTTCTTTTATAAAATGTATATGCATTTTTTGGCCCCCTCTGTATTTATAAGTAACATGTCAAGACAATCTTCTAAGAACTTTATGTGGATAAATTCATTTAATCTCCCCCTGTAACTTCATGAGATAGGCATTAATATCATATTTGTATTACAGAGTGGGAAACTGAGGCATGGAATGCTTAGGTAATTTACACAGTATATGTAGCTAGTAGGAATGTGAACCCCAGAATTCTGACACTAGCATCTATATACTTGACCTCCCACTTCACAGTATCTATTCAGTAATAAAACATGGGGTTCTTTTTGTTCATGAGTGAATAGTTTGGGAAGGAAAAAGAGATAACTAAATATTAGCACAGGGTGAGAAATGTTATAATGGAAGAATAGAAAGTATTTTCCATGGGAACTTAAAATACGAGATCCCCTAATAAGTGACCTAACTTGCCTTGCTTGAGTAGGATATGTCCAAGCTGAGTCTGAGTGAGCAAGCATTAACTCAGAAGAAGGGATGGGAGGTGGGGGAGGAAGGTTGTCAGTGGAGGAGGCAGAACCCCTAAGCATAGCGGTGGGAGAGAGCATGCTTGTTAGGAGGAGAGTGTGCATGGCATGCCGTTGTGTTTTGTTTTGGGTCTCACAGTTGACTTTTTAAAATTATGGTTAAATAACTTTCCCATCTTGCAAGACGGTGGGTGAAAAAGTTGAGAATCTGGTTTCTAAAGAGAAGAAACCTGTTAATAAAGAGAAGAGACCTAAGCTCAAGAAGGGGAAGCCCCACTGCAGCTGAAATTCTGTTTCGTCAGAGGAATAGGCAGATATTCCCGATCTGCCGTGTATTCCAGCAAGGCGATATATAAGAGGAAATACACCGTGGCTAAATCCAAGACTGAAAAGTAAAAGAAGGTGAAGGTCCTTGCCACTGTTAAAAAACCAGTTGGTGGGGACAAGAATGGTGGTACTCGGGTGGTTAAACTTTGCAAAATGCCTAGTTATTATCCCACTGAAGATGAGGCTTGAAAACTGCTGCTCTGCTGCAAAAAACCGTTTAGTCAGCATGTGAGAAAACTGCAATCCAGCATCACACCGGGACCATGCTAATCATCCTCACTGGGCGCCACAGAGATAAACGGGGGATTTCCTAAAGCAACTGGGCAGTGGCTTGGTGCTTATGACTGGACCTCTGTCCCTCGATCAAGTTCTTCTATGAAGGACACACGAGAAATTTGTCATTGCCACTACCACAAAAATTGACATCAGTATGTTAAAATCCCAGAGCATCTTACTAATGCTTATTTCAAGAAGCAGCAGCTGCAGAAGCCCAGACCCCAGGAAAGTGAGATCTTCACCCCAGAAAAAGAGAAATACAAGATAACAGAACAGCTCAAGGTTGATCAAAAAGCTGAGGACTGAGAATCAGGCTGTTCCTCAGCTCCAGAGCTGCCTGTGATCCGTGATGGAGTTTATCCTCATAAATTGGGTGTTTTAAATTTATTAAAAAGAACCTAATTAAATGGCTAATAGATTTTTAAAAAATTGTGGTTAAATACATAACATAAAATGTGCCATTTTGACCATTTTTAAGTGTATAATTCAGAGGCCTTAATTATATTTACAGTGTTGTGCAACTGTCCTTATCCATTTTGGGGATAATTTTATCATTCCACACCAAAATTCTGCATGTATTAAACAATAACTTTCCGTTTCTCTGCTGGGAATCTGTTCTGTTTTCTGTCTCTGTGAATTTGCCTGCTCTAGGTGCCCCCATAGTATTGGACCTTTTGCATCTGGCCTGTTTCACTTAGCACAGTATTTTCAAGGGTCATTCACCTTGTGGTATGTATCAGAATGTCCTTCCTTATTAGGGCTGAATAATATTGTACTTTATACATATGCTACATGACATTGACCCAGTCATCTGTTGAAGGACATTTGAGTTGTTTCTACCTTTTGAGTATTGTGAATAGTGCAGTTCTGAACACTGTTTACAAGTATCAACAAAACAGTGTGAATTCCTGATTTCTGTTTTTCTGGGCATATGAGGTACCTAGAAGTGGGATTGAGGGATTGTATAGTTTATGTGTGAAGAGAGTACTCGTCTGAAGGGAGGAGTATCAGAGGAGGCAGGACTAGTGAGGGGCAGGCTTCCCATCATCAGTATGTCTCTTGGCCTGCAGCGTGGCCCCCAGCATGGCTAGACAGCTGCCCTGACGTGGAACACTGCCCTTGGCCCAGGCGCACTGATTTGCTGTGAAGTCCCTTCACTGTCCTGGCTTATTTGTTAATAGTAAATTTTTTAGGATGTAGCCTGAAAATCTCAGATTTGTACAAAAATTCACACCTCGAATACAGAGCTGGGAGGGATTTCATCTGCTGAGCTCTTTCACTGGAGGTTGTGTGACTTGCCTAAGGCCACACAGCTAGTCAGTGTCAGAGGCATTAATGAAGAGCCCCTACCTCAAAAATACTCCTCCTCTGTCTCTGGCTGCAGGCTCTGACTTTAAGAATCAGCTTGTCCCTTGGTTTGGTGCTGTGCTCCTCCTTTAAGGCCCAGTTCCAGGACCCCACCCTTTGTGTCCTCACCTGTACTTCCGATTGCTGTCCTTGTCTCCCTGGGGCCGCTTCCTAACCAGCCTCTGCTGCGATGCTGCATTTGTTACCATTCTCTCCCCCAGATGGCGAAACCAGAGACTGTGCTCCCTTCAGTCTCTAAGCCCTAGCATGGGACTTAGCTTCATAGATGTTTACTGAATGGGTTTATTGAGTATTTTCAGTCTGATCACCCATGATGCTCTTTATTAAACATCTCAAAAATTCTGAATCTTAGTTCTGGGTTGCCAAATTCTCAATTGCTTTTTCAAACTTTATTCTTTGGGTGCATTCTTTTCCTGTAATAAGAGTTTATTTAATCACCTATTTGAGCTTATTCATATGTAGTTTCGTTATCATAAAAATAAACCCTTTAAAGGGAACAAATACTTGATTTTGATATAATATTGGTAATTTTGACCAGTAAATATTAACAATGGAAAATTAAAATATCCTTTAAAATATCCAAAAATTGTTAGTTCACGGTCTGTGTAACATTGTATGATGATAACGAGGAAGGGTTTTCTCTAACTATGAAACATGATGATAGGATTCAAGCATATTTATATTTATTACCTAATTTTTTTTCTTTTTATTCCCACTGCTAACACTCTAGTTTTATTAGTGCTCATCTGGACTCTTAAAGCAACGGACCAGTCTACCTGTCTCTGGTCTTTTCTTGCTCCCATAAGCTAGCCTATCCACTCTCATTAGAGTGATTTTCTTCAGGTATTTATTTGATCATCTTACTAAGATGCTAAAACATGTTCCATGATTGCCCATGGCAATCAGGCTTGGTCTCTACTATTCAGCATTCCAGACCCTCATGAGGAGAATTATGATAGCTTCTAATGCCACCGTTGCCTCTTATTAGTTCTTTGACCTTTTACAAGTCATTTAACCTCTTGGTGTCTCAGTGTCCTTATCAGTAAAGTGGATCGTGAGGCTGTCAATCTCATACGGTTATCATGGGACTAACACGAGTTTGCACTGGATGTGCCAGTCCTAGGATGCTGCCAAATACGTTGGCAATTGCTATTATTGTCATCCCTTTCCATTAGATGTTTTTCAAAGGAGCCCCAGAACAGGATTCAGCCTGCAGTCATGTTAATTTTTCCTATACAATGTGTTGTTTGTATATGAATTAGTTGTCATTATATGAAAATCAGAATATTTTATATAAAAGTTCAGATTTCCAACTTGTGCTAAAATGTACGTGAAATGTGGCATCCGTGGCTTGCAGCTAGGGATGGATCGCAATAAATTCAACTTTCTCAAGTCCAACCTTCATTCATTTCAGGCCTGCACCTGTGCTGCGAGATGTGGCCAGAAAAGGCTCACAGGAACTCTGCAGTCTCCACTTAAACTCAGCGCCATACACTTCCCTAGGATTCTTCACACTTTCTTCTCAAACCTGTAGCACCTCCTCTCCCATCCTTTCTGGGAGCTGCTCTCACTCTCTGTTTGGAAGAGAACTTCCACAGACTGGCCTCCACCCAGCACGGCCCCACAGCCCCCACCGCAGTGTGCCCCCTGCTCTACCTGCCGGCTGCTGGCTGCTCGCGAGCAGTTGGTGCAGCAGTGGCAAGCCAGTCTCTCTCCTGTGCAGTATTCAAGGATACTGCCACAAAATCCCCTCTTCTTACAGTATCAGTATTTTTTTTTAACTGAATTATTCCCATCTTTAAAACAAACAAACAAACCTTCTCCCATCTTAGAAAAGCAAACATTTTTTTGATCCACTTTCCTTACCAGCTATCCCTCTTTTTATTGCTCCCCTCTACAAAGAAACTTGAAAGAACTATAACTAATTCTTCTCTGTTATCTCTTAAATGGAGTGGTTTCCCCAGCAGCCCACCAGAACTCTCTGCAGGTCTCTAGCAGCACCATCTCGCACAGATGATCCTGCTTTTGCTCTGATTTTTTTTCTTCACTTCACTTCCTAGATCAGGGGTGGCGAACAAGTTCGACTAGGCGCTCAGAGATGGCTCCTCAGAGGTCCCTCCTCAGAAGCAGCATAACAAAATCCAAACTTGGCAAAGAGCCACAGTATACAAAATAATGATAAGAGGCAAAGAGCCGAAATTCATTTTGGCCGGGAGCCGCATGCGGCTCTAGCTGCGTGTTC
>CAUYPK010060332.1:0-31730 GCA_963574355.1 Loris lydekkerianus | reverse complement strand
TTTAAATAATTACTTTAATTGCAACTAATTTTTTTATATTTTGAATATATATAGTAAATACTTTACATATTCAATAATACATCTCATAAATTTTTTCATTTGTATAAATGTAATATTAATTGAAATCAATTTTTTTTTTTTTGCAGTTTTTGACCGGGGCCAGGTTTGAACCCACTACCTCTGGTATATGGGGCCGGTGCCCTACTCCTTGAGCCATAGGCACCACCCTGGAAAATCATTTTAAAGAGCTTATCTAGTGTCTGATGACAGTTTTATTGTATATTGAGAATGGTGTAACTGAGTATGCCAACAAACACAGTCTATGATCTCTTTTCCTCATGTATCTATAGGCCCAGGGTTGACTATATGCAAAATTATACCCCTTAGGAGTATAAATCACAGTGTCATTAGTTGCGGCCATAATTAAAGTCATTTTTTTTTTCCAGCTTTGGATCTGTTAGACTGTCGTCACATTTGGACAAGGTAGTGTTATAAAACAAAATCAAGGGAGGTATTATCTGTATCATTGTTTGGTGAGGTTGTTGTAAGTCATCTTTTAAGAAGGAGGGTATCTTGATTGAGAAATCAGATGGAAATAAGGGAGTCTGATAGTCCCATGTGTGAATCAGGTGAGGTATACAGTATATATTATTCTTTTGGGGATCTTTGGGTGTTTACATGTATAGGTAGATACTTGAAAAACTACAACTGGCTGGAATAGAAGGTTGTGATAGTCTAGGACAGAATGAAGTTTGGAGTGATATATTTACAATAGGATAAGTTAGCAGAAGCAGCAAGGGTTTGGGAAATTCATACCAATGGACTGTGTTTTTATGCAAGAGAAGAAGGGGTTTGTAAGGCAGTCATAACCTAAAACGTAAAGACCTAATTTATTTTATCTGTTGGTAGGCTTGGCTGGGAACAGCAACATAAGATCATTTAGTGGCTCACAGAACTAAGTTTGCTTTTTTTCCTTTTGGTTGTTTATTTAGCTTCTGGAGAGCAAGTTTTACTTGAGTATGATGAATCCAATTTTTTTTTTTTTTTTCCAGCTACCTTGACTGATGAGTAGGTGTTCAGGAGCATGTTATAGGGGCCAGTCCATAAGGGGAAAAGTTGGTTGCATGCTCTGTGCTCTTTTTACCTATTTGAGGAATATCCGGTTACTCTCCTTGGCACAGTAGAGAGGCATGCTGGCTGGGGACAGTAGCCTGTTAGAAGGAAACTCATTAATAGAAGTTAGGTTTTTCAATGTTGTCTAATTGTTATTTTTTTTTGTTGCAAAGGGCCACCTCCACTATGTGAGGCCAGGAATGGTCTTCCATACATTGTCTTACAGGGCTCAGTTGGAGCCTCCTTAGGGGGTCATCTGGATCTCCAACAGGGAAGAAGGTAATGTCTTATGCCAGTCTAAATTGGTTTCTCAGCAGACTTTGGCATTTTTTTTTTTTTTAATGGAAAAGTTAAAAAATGTAGATTACAAATACAATCCTGAACTGAAAAACTGGGATTTAGGGAAAAGCCATCTTTGCATACAAAATATCCAAAGCATACTTACTTTGTTCACTTTTCCCTATTTAAATGCAACTGCAAAGAGACAGTTCTGAAAGTATGACTTTGGAGTCATGTATGGTTTAGCATGGTGCCTGGGTCTGGAGCCTGCAGCAAAGCGCTCACCACGGAAACAGATGCAGCAGCCTTCTGTGCTTCCTCCAGTTCATCCCGGAACACTTGGCTGACTTTAGGGTGGCTGGAGTGAGCCCTTCCTTCCGGAGCCAACTCTGTAGAAATGGTATACAGGAACTGAAGTGGGCAAGTCGACTGACCCAGCCAGGAATCTCTTTCCCACAAAGAATCTCTGATAAAGCTCAAGTGATTCCAGTTTTCTATGTATCACATATACATTGCCTTTGTATACTTTTCCCAGTTCATCTACAATTATTTAGCGCTCCCTAGAATAATTACATTTAAATGTTTCTCCTAGTTCAAAGCATTTCCAGGGAAATTTCAAATATTCCCGAAAAGGGGTAAAGACGGCCACTATAAGCAATTTCTCTGTCACATACTACTTCAATTCCTCAATAAAAACTCCAGTTGCAATGAATGAGATGTATTTGTTCATCCTGCACCTGTTGTACACATTAAGCACCATTAACTGGTTAGCCCCCATCCTGCTCCCCTAGACACAGACTGGTCCTTAAGCTGCTCCCATCCTGGCACCTGAAGCATCAGGCAGCCTTGCAGCTCCAGAGCCTCACCTGCAGGAGACTGTGTGGATGGGACCAGGCTGGACCCATGGCAGGCCAGCTCTGGCTGAGGCACCTCCTCTAGGCTGCCTGGCAATTTTTTGTAAGGCCTGATTCATCTTCTTAATCTTTTCAGTGTACTGGGGTCACTGTGAAGCTTTTAATCTATTTTTAAAACATTTGACATTTCCTATGTTGTCTGGGAGAGGAAGGCAGCCCCATTGTCCCTCTACATTTTATAGGAAGTCTATACCTATGGGTTATTTTTTAAAATAGGGCTTTAGTCACTTTGTGGCCTTTTCTGTTCGGGAGGGAAAGGCTTTAACCCATCCTGTGACGGTGTCAGCAAACATCAAAATGTAACTGATGTTTCCAGGGGCTCAGGAGATCACAGTAAAGGCCACTTGTCCCTCCTTTCACAGAGGGTTGCTCTTGTATGTTCCACTCCCTTTAATGGAGGGGGACGTGTTTGGCTATAAATTATATATGTGTGTTTGTGTATACAATTATATACAATTATATATTATATACACACACACACATATATCTTTTTTTTTGAGGCAGAGTCTCACATTTTCACCCCCAGTAGAGTGTCTTGGCATCATAGCTCTCAGCAACTTCAAACTCTTGGGCTCAAGCAATTCTCTTGTCTCAGCCTCCTGAGTAGCTGGGACTACAGGCTCCCACCACAACACCTGGGGTCCCACTCTTGCTGAGGCTGGTATCGAACTTCTGAGCTCAGGCAATCCATCCTCCTTGGCCTTCCAGTTTGCTAGGATTACAGGTGTGAGCCATCTATATATCGTTCAATAACCTTTTGGATGGTCTGTTGTAAACCAGAGCTGATCAAATATTTTTGGATCCATCATAAGATAGTGTTTCTCTTATGATGAGTATTTGATTAATTTGATTCATGCTTTTTCTTTCAAAGAGCTTCAGGCACCAGGATGCTACTCTTTGAATTATATTCTCAGCCAGGGTGGTCTGGGGTAGAAGACCCAAATGCCTATTCTTTGGCTCTTTTCGAGTCCTCTTGGGTACATCAAGGCTGATAGTTGGTAAAGTCAATATGGGGAATTAAGGGGCCAGTAGGCTGTCAAAACTTAAGAGTCTTGTGGAGCTTAAGCTGCTTGATCTGTTTGTTTGTTTGTTTGTTTGTTTTTTGGGGTTTTTTTTGGCAGTTTTTGGCCAGGGCTGGGTTTGAACCTGCCACCTCCAGCATATGGGGCCGGCGCCCTACCTCTTTGAGCCACAGGAGCCACCCTGCCATTTTTTTTTTTTTTTTAATTAGGGAATTCCCCCTTCTCGTGTCTAACACAGTTGTGTAATAGTCACTTTTTTAGAGTCATCAATAGATTTTATTTTTTGACACAGAGTCTCACTATGTCACCCTCGGTAGAATGCTGTGGCATCATAGCTCACAGCAACCTTAAACTCCTGGGCTTAAGTGATTCTGTTGCCTCAGCTTCCCAAGTAGCTAGGACTACAGGTACTCGCCACAATGCCTGGCTATTTTTTGTTGCAGTTGCGGTTGTTTAGCTGGCCCAGGCCAGGTTCCAACCTGCCAGCTTCGGTGTATGTGGCTGGTGCCGTAACCACTGTGTTTTGGGTGCAGAGCCATTAATAGATTTTAATAGGTTAAACTGAAGTATATTTGGTGTCTTTATTTTCAGCAGTTAAAAGTCTTTCTTTTTTATCAGGCCAGTGTACATGCAGCACTAGGAAGCATACTCTGAGTCTGTGTACATACTGTTTTGTCTTTGTCTATTTGGAGAGCCCTGGGGAGGGCCATAAGTTAGGCCTTTTGAGCTAGAGGCAAAGCCTTGGCTTTCAAGGTGCCCTGTAAGATGACAACTGCATTCCCTGCTTGAATGTCTTTGGTCTATGAAGCTGTTTTCATTCATAAACATTTCTAATTCTGGCTTTTCCAATGGCTGGTCAGTCAGGTCAGGGCAGCCAGGAAATACTTGTTTGATAATCTGAACACAGTGATGAGTGGGAGATTGCTTGAGCTCAGCAGGTAGCAAGGGGCAGGGTTTAAAGTGGTCATAGCTTTGAGCCTAACCTCTAGATCATCCAATAAGATGGCTTTGGATCTGCCTAACTTTCCCAAGGTTAGCCAGTATCCTTTCTTTTGCTCTGGTAAGGGAAGGACATGGTGAGCAGTAAAAAAAGATATAGTGATGGGTTTTCTCAGTGTAGACTTCTCAGCCTCCAGTAATACATCACAGGCGGCAGCCACCACTTGGGGTCAAGGAGGCCATCCCTTGGAGAAATAGGCCACTGGCTTCTTAGTTGGTCCAAAGGTTTGAGTTAAGACCTACAGGCTTAGGCTTTGTCTTTTATGTACAAAAAGGCCAAAAGGCTATTTATTTTTGAGATAGTCTCACTTTGTCACCCTCAGTAGAGTGCTCTGGCATCATAGCTCACAGCAACCTCAAACTCTTGGGTTCAACAGAGCCTCTTGCCTCAGCCTCCTGAGTACCTGGGACTACAGGTGCCTGCCATAACACCTGGCTATTTTTTTTAGAGATGGGGTCTAGCTGTTGCTCAGGCTGATCTTGAACTCCTGAGTTCAAGCAATCTATACCCACCTTGGCCTCAAAGAGTACTAAGACTACAGGTGTGAGACACCACACCATTTCAAAGGCTTTTTAAAATCAGGGATTCTTAGAGCTGGAGTGGTTGGTAGTTTTTTTAAAAGTGTGATTAAATGCATTTTGGCATTCATGGGGCCATATCAAGCGTTTAAAATGTCTTCTTCTTCTTCTTTTTTTTTTTTTTTTTTTGAGACACAGTCTCACTATGTCACCCTGGTAGAGTACTGTGGCATCACAGCTCACAGCAACCTCAAACTCTTGGGCTTAAGCAGTTCTCTTGCTTCAGCCTTCTAAGTAGCTGAGATTACAGGCGCCAGCCACAACGTCCGGCTATTTTTTGTTGCAGTTGTCATTGCTGTTTAGCTGGCCCAGGCCAGGTTCAAACCCACCAGTCTCAGTTACAGGCTCAGCCTCACTGAGTTACAGGTGCCAAGCCTAAAATTTCTTCTTTTTAAAGCTTTATAGAGGGCCTTTACTACTAGTCTAAAATTAGATATCTAAAGGTAACAAAAGCCTGCCATTCTCAGGAAGTGCCACAGTTGTTGGCAGGTGGTGGGAGTTGTTACTCAGTTGTGGCCTCTCTTTTGTTTGGGAGCAGGCTTTTTTTGTCTTTTTGAGAATTCAAGTCTTAGATATTTAATAATCTGTTTGCAAACCTGGACCTTTTTGTTTATTTTATAGTCTCTACTAGCCAAAAAGTTTAATATCTATCTAAATAATGTTCTTAACAGAAGCTTTTTGAGTTTTATTAGTAATAAGAATGTCATTTATTATAAAAGCCTCTATCTGTTAGTTAGAGGCTCTAACATCTTTGGCTAGGATTCTCCTAAATATTGTGGGTGAGTTTTTAAAATCTTAAAGTAAAATAGTCTAACAAAACTATTGTGTGCCATTACTCTTAGGATCCTGCCATTTTATTTATTTATTTTTTTTAATTTATTATTAAATCATAGCTATGTACATTAATGCATATTTATTTATTTTTTGACAGAGTCTCACTTTGTCACCCTTGGTAGAGTGATGTGGCATCACAGTTCACAGCAAGCTCAAACTCTTGGGCTTAAGCAATTCTCTTGCCTCAGCCTCCCAAGTAGCTGGGAGTACAGGTGCCCATCACAACGCCTGGCTGTTTTTTGTTGCAGTTGTCATTATTTAGCTGGCCTAGGACGGTTTGAACTCGCCAGCCTCAGTGATGTGGCTGGTGCCCTAACCACTGAGCTACAGGCACTGAGCCAGGATACTGCTGTTTGCAAGCGAAGATTTCTTAGGAGCCTTTATCTAAGGGGATGCAAAAGAAAGGCATCTTTTAAATTTAAAACCATAGTCAGCACATGTCTTTTGACAAGGTGGTCAGTAGAGTATTTGCAACTACTGGATGTACTTCCGGGACAGTCTGATGAGGCTTGTGAAAGTGAAAGCACTTGGCCATGCTAGGTGGCTCATGCCTGTAATCCTAGTACCTGGGAGGCTAAGGGGGTGAACTGCTTGAGCTCACAAGTTCCATACCAGCCTGAGCAAGAGTGAGACACCTGTCTACTAAAAATACTATGTCCCAACGAGTCAGTAGGCTGAGGCAAGAGGATAGCTTGAACCCAAGAGTTTGAGGTTGCTGTGAGCTATGACGCTACAGTACTCTACCCAGAGCAATAGAGGGAGACTCCATCTCAAAATAAATAAATAAATAAATAAAATAAAATAAAATAAAATAAAATAGCGGGAGAAATCACCCCAAACCCAGCAGCTCATGGTGATTCTTTGCATTTCAGTAACCATCTTCAAACCTGTATACATGTAAATAACAGAGATGTTATATGTATTTTCCTTAAAAAATTTTTTTTTATAAAATAGAGACTAAAGGCAAGTGTATAGCTATGTTTATAACGGAAAAAATGTGGGATCTGTACACCAGGTTTATAATATTGTTCTACGTACGAGGGCTTGTGAATATGTTAACAGAGGAAAAGCTAATTAGTAAATAATGTTTTTAAAAATGCCTGTTAAAAATGTAAAATAGGCTGGGCGCGGTGGCATATAATCTGTAGCACAATTTACCTCATGTCTAGAGATACAGACTCACTCGAACAGGAACTTAAATACTAGTCTATGACCATATAAACAAGACCACACAGGATTCCAGACACTGAATGGGATCCACAAACTCACTCATAGACACACCCATCTAATTGCCACTCTTCAATTGCCAGATGCTCGTACCCAAGGTTCCCACGTGGTGTCAGACGCTCGAACCCAAGGTACCCAGGTGGTGTCACTCAAGGTTATTTCCACGGACTTGACCTGGACACTCCTGCTCACTCAGATCTAAGTTCCCAGAAACCTCCATCCCATCGTCGCCCGCTGTGGACACCAGAATGAGTTCCCAGCCTTTGTCGAAAACCTTCTAATTCGTTCTCTACTTATAGGTAGCGTTCCTGCGTATTTCGCAAAAAGCGCCTCGGGCGGGCGGAGCCGAGTTGCATGCTGGGAGTATTCTTGCAGTCCTCCTTCCGCCTTCCCGGGATTCGCCCGCTGCGAACTACATTTCCCAGACGTCTTCGGATCGGGGTCTTTTAGGGGCTGGGCGAGCGTGCCAGTTCCCAGCTCTTCTTCTGAGCCGGCTCCCAGCCTCTGAGAGTTTACCGGTTCTTATTTCCCATAAGCCTCTAGGTCCAAACTAACCTTGTCTCCGTGTCCCTTTCCCGAGTCCTCAAGGTTTTTGGACTCTGCGCGGTGAGTTGGTTGTGTACGTAGTAATCAGCCCGCGTGAGGCTAGTGGGGCTCAGCAGACATTACTGGGCCGGATCGGAACCGGCAGTGAGGGTGGGGTGACATCCGGGGCGGTGGAAGTGGGGCGATTAGGGTCACGGACCGGGCGTGTAGTGTCCGGAGTCTCAAGACTGTGTGTATGCTTGAGTAGCTGAGGGGGACAGTGTGTGACAGACTGCGTGACAGGGCCAGAGGGGGTTCCGTGACAGTGGATGCGATTAGGGGTGGTGGGATGCGTGGCCTTATTTGTAGGTGTGGTTTGCTTTGATGGAATGTTCCAGGTTCCTGCCGTTAGGCCGTCCTTGAACTTGCTAACCCGTTAAGTGACAGCAAGATGTCCCAGAATGGACGTTTCAAGGAATTCGGATGCGAGTTTTAGATCTGGAAGTATCCTGGTGGCAGCGTGAGGAGGTCCTAGGGGTAGGATTCCTAGAAGGGGCCCCTCTAGAAGCTCTTTGAGGGCCAGCTGTACGTTTCATAGCTACTGCAACCAGACCTCTGTCCTTGAGTATTGCTGTCAACTCAGACAGACTCCAGCTTCTATTTTAATTTCATTTGGTTATGTGTGGAAGAAGGTAGATGTAGCCCTATAAGTTGTTTTGTTCTTTCTTTTTTCTTTTAAAGTTTTAAGAGAAAAAATACAAGACTATCATCTTGTAATACAAAACTTCTTTTAAAGTTTTATGAGAAAAAATACAAGACTATCGTCAAAATTACATAACAAATTCAAATGATACAATCTTAATCATTTGAATTCACTGAACTCACTGAAAGAATAACATATTCTCCAGCGCCAGAAAAATTTTTGGTTGAAACCATGCCAGCTTTTGGTTTAATGAAAAATTTGCCATGTTCATTCCCAATCTTTCATGCTACAGGAGGTTTCTGCATCTTTGTCTTTTGCTGTGACACGACAGAGGCTGTTTCTTTCTCCATCTGATTTTTCCTGCTGCAGGAGTCTGATTTTGTAGATTTTTTGCAGGAACTGATGTTTGTTGTTACGTTCATCAAGAATTTTTCACAATTACTCTTGCAATGGTTGATGGGGGGGTACTACCATTGCCTGTTACAGTAACTTCTAGTGTGTATTCATCTGGCTGTTCTCAGTCTGCTTTCCTTGAATTTGTTGTGATGAAAACTACATCAACACAGGTGAAAGTACACACAGGAGAAGCACACACAGTAGTGGTGCTAGCCTATCTATGAGGGTGCTTGGCTAGCAGGCCTGTGCTTGGGTGTAGCCATTATAGTGGAATTTGGACCTGCAAGTCAGGAACCTGGCCTTTGGTGTCTGCTCAAGCCTGTAGAAAGAGTGATGTTCCACACATATCTTCCATAGCCTTTTTGCTGCCTGGTGGTCTCAGATTGTTCCATTCAGATTCCCTCCCTGCATGGTCACATTTGAATTTGATGGTGGTCTCAGATTGTTCCATTCAGATTCCCTCCTTGCATGGTTACATCACGCTGGCTGTGTCCCTCTGGCAATGGCTCATCTCAAGACAGCCATCGCCACACAGATCTGTCCTTATGGGTTCAGGTACCAAATCTGCTTTTCTCCTTCAGACCTGGGTATGGTGAGGTGAACACCATACAAGGGAAGTCTCCTTTCATTCTCTATAAACTCATTATATGCTTGTTCTGGAGACAGGACCTTCCTGCTTAGGGTTTTCTTGAATTCTAAAGTCCAAAATAGTCCTTCTCCAAGAGATTAAGGTGTTCACATTCTTTGTCAAAAAGCACTTGTCCCTTAGCAAGTTTCTGGGATTCCGATGTGGAATGTGGGGAATATTGGGATCCTCCAGGGGTCTTTTTCCTGGGGCTTCTGTGCCAGGAACAATGTTGAGGTTTTTCTTCCTGGGTTTTGTGGCACCAGAAAATTGGTCCCACTGGGCAGGTCCCAGTTCCCCAATCTCAGTTCACCTGGTTCGATTACTGGGCAGAACTAGAAAGTTCAAGTGAGGCATGGTGGTAACTGAAAGCAAAAGTGAGTGGAAACTGAAAATAAAACTTGGGCAGCACAGGCAGTGTGGACAGAAAGCAAAAGTAACATGCGCAAGTTTCAGGGTAACATAGATTTTATTTAGGAAGAACAAAGTTTAGAGCATTTCCAAAGAGACTTGGAAGTGAGTCCCTCTCATGAAGGAGAAAAGGTGAGAGAGACCTCATTTTTCCTTTTTAAATTATGTCTGCACTGTGAGAGATGCTTCTGTTTCATGATTTCCCTTTTCCTCCAGTGCTACCAAGTTCCTAAGAAGGACCTTGAGAAGAAGAAAAGAAGTTTTACCCATTTAGAAATCAAGATTCACGTGAGTTTGTGTGTGTGTGTTTTAATTACATACAAGTATTTTTGTTTCTAAGTCATGAGAACATTTGCTTTTCTTGACTTATATCTTGACTAGTAGTGTTTCCTGGGTCTTCCTTCTGGTGAACAACCCACCATGCTGGTGCAGTGACCTCCTACTGTCTTCTCCTCGATTTTTAGCCACCTACTCAGATAGCAAATTATTCAAATTCTCCAGTGGATTCTGATGTTATAAAAAAACACCTCGTGGAGATTAATGTTACAGCTTTATTTTAGATTATGATTACTTGAGGAGATTGTTTATTTATTTGAGACAGTCTCACCATGTTGCCCTCAGTAGAATGCTGTGGCGTCACAGCTCACAGTAACCTCAGACTCTTGGGCTTAAGCCGTTCTCTTGCCTCAACCTCCCAAGTAGCTGGGACTATAGGTGCCCACCACAACGCCTGGCTATTTTTTGTTATAGTTGTCATTGTTTGGCAGGCCCAGGCAGGGTTCCAACCCGCCAGCCCCAGTGTATGTAGCTGGTGCCCTAGCCACTGAGCCACGATTAGTATTTAGGTGTGGTATTGTGCACAAACTATTTTTTATCTTTTTATTTATTATTTTTTATAAGATACAGTATATATGATAACAAATGTTATTAGTACATATTAAGTATTACAATTTTTTATTGTTTGGGATTCATTGAGGGTACAAATAATTAGGTTGCACTGATTGCATTTGTTAAAGTTCCTCTTATAATTGTGCTTTTTTTTTTTATCTTTTTAATAGTCATAATTTTTAAAGCAAGACAAGGAAGGTTGTTAAAACAAAGCAAAGTTTCAACCAATAAATACTGTCTGTTTTGTGAGGCTTTTTTTGTTGTTGTTTTGTTTTAAGAAAGAATCTCACTCATGTCTCCCAGGCTAGAGTACCTGATATCATCTTAGCTCATAGCAACCTTGACCTCTTGGGCTCAAGCTATCTTCCTGCCTTAGTGTCCTAAGTAGCTGGGACTACAGGTGCCCACCACAGTGCCTGCCTAATTTTTCTTATTTTTAGTAGAGACAAGTCTCATTCTTCTTCAAGCTGTTCTTGAACTCCTGAGCTCAAGCAATCCTCCTCAGGAGGATTTCATTTGAAATGGATGTTTTCAATTAATATGAATCAATTAATGAGGGTGTAGTGGGTCATAATTTTTTTTTGAGACAGAGCCTCAAGCTGTCGCCCTAGGTAGAGTACCATGACACAGCTCACAGCAACCTCCAATTCCTGGGCTTAAGCAATTCTCTTGCCTTAGCCTCTTGAGTAGCTGGGACTACAGGCACTCGCCACAATGCCTAGCTATTTTTGGTTGTAGTTGCCATTGTTTGGCACACTCAGGCTGGATTTGAATCCACCAGCTCTGGTGTATGTGGCTGGCACCTTAGCCACTTGAGCTACAAGTGCCGAGCTGAGTCATAATTTTTTAAACCTTTTCCCTACTATTACATAGTTTCTAGGTTTTGGTTATTAGAAATTGTTTTTGGTTTAATATTTTTGTGTATACGTCTTGTCTGCTTTTCCAGCTGTTTCTTAAGGATATGTTTCTAGAAGTAGAATTTGGGGTTAGAATTTTCCCCAAATCCAAGACCCTACGGTAGCAGTTTTGGGGGCCTGGTAATACAATGTCTAGAAGACATAATTTATTTTACCTGTATTTTCAAGGCAAAGCAAATAAAATATGCATAGAAATAAGTGTAAGACAACTATCAAGAAAGGCCAATAGGTAATCCAGGTGACCTGCGTTAGGAACTCATAGGAAAGTAATTATAAGCAATATTATTGGATCACAGCCAACTATATGGAGGCAAATGGAACTTACTCTGTCAGCTGTCTATAGTTTTTATTCTAATGTTAGTTGCAAAGTGAGATCCATAGGATCAGGTGATTCAGTGGTTATCTAGATGGTACCATGGCTAAGATAGGTTCAGCTGCAAATTAAACCTATCTGTTAAGAAGGCATGAAGGGAAGGAAGCAGGATCAAGGCATCATCATTATATCCCCAATATTACTCGAGGAATTTCAGCCATTTTTTTCTAGGCAGGACATGGGCATATGTAAAAATCATAGAGTTAATATAATTCATGGCCATGGTTACACAATTATGCAGAATACTGAAACAAAAAGAACATTGTGATCACAATAAAAAGATAAACATTATAAATATATAAATTTGTAACTTTCCAAACTTTTTTCATCTATTGATGTTTTTGATTGCCAGTCTTTATGTATGTGTGTGTATATATATATATATTTATTTATAAATGTGATCATATTGTATATCTCATAACTTATTTTTTCTATTGATATTGTATCTTGATTATTTCCCTAAGTTAGCATTTGCTAACATCATAGAGTTCTGTGCCATAGATGTTCTGGCATATTAGGAAGTCAGCATTTTGGGACTTCTGAGAAATTTCCGGTCCATTCTGTCCAGCTCCTGTGTCTTGACTAATTTCCTTCAGTCCTGGGCCCATGAAGGACATTCTGACTTGGACCATGTGGCTATTTTTCAGTCCTAAGAGGTAGAAATGGGAGGAGGATCTGATCTGGGAATGACTGAGTAGTCTACTCCCATGCCCAGATTAGCATCCCCCAGGCACTGCTAGAAACCTAGCTAAAGAACCTTGGGACTCCGGGTGAGAGTTTAGGTTCCATAAATGGTGGAGTTATCGGGTGTGGAGTACAAGTGGGAATGGAGAAGATAAAATCCTGTAGGAGCTGAAGTTACAATGGGATCATGTGAGCACACCTGGTCTAATGCTGCATTTTCCTTCCCCAGTTCTGGCTTTTTTGGATTCTGTGCTTCACCAATAGAGGAACCTCATGGAGCATTAATTAGTTCTTGCAGATCTCGAACCATGACTGATGTAAGTTGGTATTTTTCCCTTCATGAAAGGGAAAATGAATTTTCTAATTTTTAGGTCATGTGAATCTTGTAATTTTTTAAAGCTTTCTACCTGACAAAACTCCATCCCTGAACCTACTTCTCAGTTCCTCCTATCCCAGTGAATGGAGCCAAATAACCATTAGTGCCTATTGGATGGCGCCCATAACTCTCCCTATATGCTCCTTCCCTTTCCAGTGTCATATCATTGATCATGTTCCAACATCTCCTGTGTATCAGTCCTCTAGCAAGTCAGTACTCTAGCAAGAGCAGTCAGTGATAGAGCAGTGGCGGAATGGAGCTTAAGATACTTAAACTTCTGTCAAAGAAAGTTCAAAGAAATATAAAATATAGTATTAATTAGTATCCTTTTCTTGTATATAAGGAAAACCAATAGTGGATTGAGTTCATCTATCAAAGGCACAAACAGCACTCATAAAGGAAGAAAGGGAAGAGAATGAAAGACTTCACAAGATTATTGAAAGCAATAGTTTTCCTTTTTTCAGGGCAAGATGCTGATGAGAGGGCAACTAGAGAAGAATGCAGTCAAAATACTCTGCCCTTAGACAAAGGCAGACGGTGACTGCCTGAATGGTCACTCAGAACAGTTCATTAGTTTATGTGTTCTCCAGGAGAGCGTTGGTGTTTAACTATGACATATCTATGGCAAGAGGCTGTCTTGGTACTGCCCTTTATCATCACATCTGTTATCACCTTTGTTCAATGAGGTCTGCACCATTTTCTCTTACCTGAATTTCTCATTCCTGTGTCAAGTCTTTAGTGTGATAAGTTAGTGATAAGGGTCCCATTGGACCACATGGGAAACCTTGGAATTTCTCCAAGAACCTGGGTTTTCCAGAGAGATAAGATGGAATTTGGGATTGCTTGGTCTCAGCCTCTGTTTGTGTGATACTGGTTCATGCTTTGGGAGGCTCTTCTGTTTAGAAAAGAGCATAAGTGGTTCAGGGATTCCTTAAGAGATGAATACTTTGGTGGCCGTTGGAATCACAAAGGACTCTACTTCTAGTGAACTTTGAATTAATGGACTTTGAAGTCCATTAACCAGGACATGTTGGTCTTGAGTGATATCTATGTCAAATGCAACACTTTACGTCAATGTAGTTTAAAACTCAGGAACAGGAAAGTATTAAGCAAGGGGTGGTTGATGGTAACAAGTGAGAAGATTCCCAGAATTAAGAAAATCTTCAGAAGATTTGTTCATCCTAAATGTATAAATATCATAACTCTATTAATCTCATATGTCTAGAGGATGAAATGAATTTCAGCTAATAAAAATATTTTATTTAACATTGTAATAAGTAGTAATAATTAGTAATGCTTTTGATACAATCTAACAGAATGATGTACTTGAAGCTTGATGATAATCCCCAATTTAATGGAAATCATTTTTATAAAATAGAGATTATATAATACATTTGGAAAAAAGTTTTTGTTTTCTTAGGTTTTAAAGGAAAATATGGTTAGCAATTGACATTTACAAAGAATTATTGAGGCAGACACATAGTAGATTATATAATTGCATATATTTGTATATATACACATACAATATACACATATATTCTCCTTTTATTTGATGGAGAAGAAATCTGTGATTATTTTACATCTTACCAGACAGGTTATCTTACAGTATCCAGGAAGTTTTTGTGCTATGACAGGATTCTTCTAAAACATGTAGATACTCTACTTCAGTTGCTCTAATTTTGCTTTTTCCTACCTGTGTCAAGTAGGCTTCCAGCTTACTTCATTGTTGTATTTTCCCTTTCTTTGTGGTTTATACTTCTTACCTTCTTTTTTCCTCTTGGAAATACTTTCTTTAATTTCACAAATAATATGTAGGTTTTTGTTTTTAGGGATTGGTGACATTCAGGGATGTGGCCATCAACTTCTCTCAGGAGGAGTGGGAATGCCTGGACCATGCTCAGAGGGACTTATATCTGGATGTGATGTTGGAGAACTATAGTAACTTGGTGTCACTGGGTAAGGTCATCTGCCTGCAATAATATAAAATCTCTTTATGACATCAGCTTTCCCTACTGGAAATTACGGTCTGTTTTTGAAGCAACCATGCTAATTTCTCCCTATTCCCAAAGGAATGCTTTTATATTTGTTGGGTTAGAAACGAGTTTGTTAAGCACCTTGTCCTTTTCCATCCCTCAGTAAGCTTTACATGTTGTCCCTTTCTGCAATCTCCTCTCTTCCTTAATGGCTGGACTTACTTTATAGGGCATTTATTTCATATCCATTGTCAAAGAAACCAGGATTCATACTGTGTTAAATTCAGATTTTCTGTAGATGTGTGTCCTTGCTACTCACATTGTACTTCTCTTGTTTGAAGAACCATAAGAAGGTGAGAGCAGAGTTAGTGAAGGAGAACGTACCAAAAACTTAGGCAGATTATGGGCAGTTTTATTGGTTTTCAGAAGGAGTATGGATTGTCTTCTTAGTGATTAGAAGCCATGATTTGTTCTATATGTTACATGTGTTCATATTTTTTTTTTAAGTTTTAACTTGTTGTTATGAGGTTTTACAGAAATAATTAACATCAGTATCTTCTGGGGCAGATTAGAAATGTAGCATGTCAGGTCCTACCCCAGGACCTACATTTACACATATCCCCCAGTCATCCATAGGCACACTAAAGCAAGAGGCTTTGTTGATTTCTGACCCACATGCAGGGAGAATAGCTTGAAACAGAGTCCGGGTGTACTTTGACTTTCAAAAGAGCCTCTGTATCTTATATAGGGATTGATTAAATGAACAGAATTATAATTTACTACTAAAGTAAACATATTCCTTTACTTTGAAGTTGAAAGTTACAACCTGCGAACTTTATATTTAACATTAAGCTAAATCATAAAAATGTCTCATGAAACATTTGTTTGTTATCCTCTTAACAAAATAACAGTAACAGTAGTTAACATTGATAGCTCTGTGCTTACTATATACTAGGCTTGGTTCTAAGCAGTGTAAATACATTAACTTATTTAACCTTTACAACATCTCTAGAAGGTAGGTACCATTTTATCAACATTTTGTATATGAGAATATGGAGATGCATATGGTTTAAATGACTTCTCAAGGTCACACAGCTGGTGGGAAGCAGTGGCAGGGATTGAATCTAGGATGTGTGGCTCCACAGTCTGTGTTTTCAACCACTAGTTTTGTTTGCCCTAAAAGGATGGGGCCTGAATGAGTCTCAAACAAGATCATTTTCCTACCTAGGTGATCTCACATTTTTTCTTACCATCACCTTTGTCTTCTCTAAACACTTGATCAATAATATTATTTTTACCTCTATTGTAAATGTACCTAACTTCTTTGAGCTTATAATTTAGAAAAATTGTCTATGCCATTTAGCGTTTCTTTTCTTGCATACAGACACTCCATTTCTAAGCCAGAAGTGGCAACATTATTGGAATAGGGAAAGAGCCCTGGATGTTTGTGAGAGAAAGAACAAGGAATTGGAAAGCAGGATGTGATTTCCCACTCTCCCCCACCCCCCCCCCCCCCCCAAGACAGAGTCTGACTTTGTCACCCTTGGTAGAGTGCCGTGGCATCACAGCTCACAGCAACCTCCAACTCTTGGGCTTAAGTGATTCTCTTGCCTCAGCCTCCCAAGTTGCTGGGACTACAGGTGCCTGCCACACATCCAGCTATTTTTTGGTTGTATTGTCATTGTTGTTTGGCAGGCCCAGGCTGGATTCGAACCTGCCAGCTCTGGTGTATGTGGCTGGTGCCCTAGCCGTTGAGCTACAGGCGCTGAGCCCCAAATTGATTTTTTAAAAAAACATTTTGTAGAGATATGGTCTCACTGTTGCCCATCCTGGAAGGGGGCATTCTACTATGAAGATGAGCTTCTGCCTCTCCTGCATGTATTCATCCATTTGTTCAATCATAAATATTCCATCAATATGGACTCAGAATCAACTCTTGTTAATTTAAGTGACATATATATTAACAATTATTTTTTCTGGGTGGCTCCTGTGGCTCAGTGAATAGGGCGCCAGCTCCATATACCGAGGGTGGCGGGTTCAAACCCGGCCCTGGCCAAATTGCAACAAAAAAAAGCCAGGCGTTGTGACAAGTGCCTGTAGTCCCAACTACTTGGGAGGCTGAGGCAAGAGAATCATCTAAGCCTAAGAGCTGGAGGTTGCTGTGAGCTGTAACACCACAGCACTCTACCGAGGGTAACAAAATGAGACTCTGTCTCTAAAAAAACAAGTAAGCCATTGAATATTAAGATAAATAACATGAAAACAGTCTTTTGCAAAACAAAACAAAAAGATTAATAAAAGATATTGCTTTAAATATTTGTTTGATTTAATAGAAGACATGCAGATTCTCAAATCTGCTTCTGTATCAATCTGTAGCAATATGCCACTTTGGTTGAATCATATGAAGAAATATAGCAAAAATGAATGTGATAAACATATCTTATGATAGATTAATAATGTCAGTTGTATTTTAAGATTGAAAATTAAGGTTTAAATAATAGCAATGTTATTAGTTTTTGCCAGGAATTAGGATAATAGTGAATACATGTATATGTATGGGAGACTGAATTTCCTGAAGAGCAAATTGTTAATTGTTAATTGTTAATTGTTTGTAGATCTTTAATTTAAGGCAGATCATACACAGAAGGAATTGTTTCTATACCTGGAAGGGATACTTAACAGTGATGTAAAGAATGATGAAGAACATTTTGTCAGTGGTATAGTCAGGCTACACCTTATAGCTAGCTAGGCTATCAGTCTGGTAATTGTTAGTTTGTTATCTTGCTGTGGAGTGGGGCATGTCTTCAACCACAAGTTACATGTTGAATTTGTTATAAAAATACAGACATACAAACCCACCATCAGTGACATATGACAGGTAAAGATTTTATGTGGGGCTCTATGACCCTGTCTGCACATAAGCCAATTAGTGGGTGGAGATCATTCCTTAATTCCCATACAAATCACAAATAACCAAACAAACAGTATTTAAAGGTTGGAAGTTCAGACAACAAACTCTAAAGTTAAATTCAAGGGGCTGTGGGTGATGGCTCACACCTATAATCCCAGCACTCTGGGAGGCCAAGGCAGGTGAATCACTTGAGCTCACAAGTTTGAGAACAACCAAAGCAAGTGTGAGACTCCATCTCTAAAAAATAGCCAGGTGTTGTGGTGGACACCTGTAGTCCCAGCTACTTGGGAGGTTGAGGCAAGAGGATCACATGAGCCCAAGTGTTTGAGATTGCTATGAGCTATAATATCACAGCACTCTACTGGAGAAAGCAAGAAAATGAGACTCTTTCAAAAAAAAAAAAAAAGAAGAAGTTCAAGTCTTGGGCAGCGCCAAGACTCAAAGGAGTAGGGCACTGGCCCCATATACTGGAGGGGCAGGTTCAAACCCAACCCTGGTCAAAAACTGCAAAAAATAAAAAGTTCAAGTCTTTCAGTGTACTTTTGGCTAGAAGTAAAGCAAAACTTAGAACATCAGTGAAAACTTAGAAAGCATGGATTAGGAAAAAGAAAATCAGCTAAGGCTCATTATAGTGAGAACTCAATTTCCATTAAGAGACATACCGATCAGGAGACATTGGATGCTGGGCACATATGGGCTTGATCAATGGAAATTGGCATTTGGTTTAAGGAACCAAGTGATCTCTGTGGAATTCAGAAAATTATCAAAACAGAACATTAAGATCATAAGAGCTGAAAAACCAAGGCTGAATTTATTGTTTAACAAGGGAGAGCCTTAATGCTCAGGATTGAGTTCAATAAATATCCTAATCTAATTCAATTCCAATGGGAATTATCTTCCAGTTTGTTTTTTATCTACTATAGAGGGTTTTTTTCTAGTGAAAGTAATTGTGTTTTCTTGTTTTCTTTCAGATTGGGAGTCAACAACATGTGAGACCAAAAAATTATTTTCAGAAAAGGATGTTTTTGACATACATTTTTCTCAGTGGGACATAAAGGATAAAAGTAAAACCCTTGGCCTTGAGGAATCCCTTTTAAGAAATAATTGGAAGCACAAAAGCAAATTTGAGGGACTACAGGGACAGCAAGAGGGATGCTTTAGTCAAATGGTAATCAGCTATGAAAAAATGCCAACTTACAAAAAAAGTAAATCTCTTACTTCACATCAAAGAATTCACAGTAGAGAAAAACCCCATGTTTGTAAGGAATGTGGGAAGGCATGTAGTCATGGCTCAAAACTTGTGCAGCATGAGAGAACTCATACAGCTCAAAAACACTTTGAATGTAAAGCATGTGGGAAGAATTATTGTAGTGCCTATCAACTCACTGTGCATCAGAGATTTCATACTGGTGAGAAACCTTATGAATGTAAGGAATGTGGGAAGACCTTTAGTTGGGGATCAAGCCTTGTTAAACATGAGAGAATCCATACTGGGGAGAAACCCTATGCATGTAAGGAGTGTGGAAAGGCCTTTAGTCGTGGCTATCACCTTACTCAACATAAGAAAATTCATATTGGTGTGAAATCTTATGAATGTAAGGAATGTGGGAAGACCTTTATTTGGGGTTCAAGCCTTGCTAAACACGAGATAATTCATACAGGTGAGAGACCTTATAAATGTAAAGAATGTGGGAAGGCCTTCAGTCGTGGCTATCAACTTACTCAGCATCAGAAAATCCATACTGGTAAGAAACCTTATCAATGTAAAATGTGTGGAAAGACTTTTTGTTGGGGCTATCAACTTACTAGACATCAGTTAGTTCATACTGGTGAGAAACCCTATGAATGTAAGGAATGTGGAAAGGCCTTTAATTGTGGATCAAGTCTTGTTCAACATGAAAGAATCCATACAGGTGAGAAACCTTATGAATGTAAAGAATGTGGAAAGGCCTTCAGTCGTGGCTATCACCTTACTCAACATCAGAAGATTCATACCGGTGAGAGACCTTTTGAATGTAAGGAATGTGGGAAGGCCTTCAGTTGGGGTTCAAGCCTTGTTAAACATGAGAGGGTCCATACTGGTGAGAAATCCTATGAATGTAAAGAATGTGGAAAGGCTTTTGTTAGTGGGTTTCAACTTAATGTTCATCAGAGATTTCATACTGGTGAGAAACTTTATCAACATAAGGAATTTGAGACCTTTATTCATGCCTCAAACTTTGTTCAACATGCAAGAACTCATAATAATGATAAACCCTACGAATATAAAAACTATGGGAAAGCTTTTATGTGGACAACTTACTTAAATGAGAAAATAGATACTGGTGAAAGCTTATGATTGAAAGATGTGAAAGAACACTGTGTTGGACAACTTAACATGAAGAGAACGCTTATTCTTGAGAAACCCTATGAATGTAAAGAATGTGCAGAACCATTCATTCCTATATAATGGACAATTTATTTGATACCAGCAAGTTCATACAAATGAGAAATACATATTTTGAATATAAGGAATATGAAAAAGCCTGTAGGCTTCTGTATAATCCTATTGAATATAAATTTATATTGATGTAAAACCATTTAAATGTGAAGATCTTTATTCATGGTACAAAGTCTGAACAACATTAGATAATTTGTACTTATTAGAAACACTTTAAATGGAAGGAATATGGGAAAGACTCAAACATAATTCAGGTCTTGCTGCACATCAGGGAATTTCTGGAATAATATATCAGAAACGTTTAGTTAACTGATTTGGGGGATATCTCCCAGGCAAGCATCTGACTGTGTAATTCTGTGTAATTCCAGCTGTCATACAGGGATTTCCTTTCTCCATCATCAAAATAATTTTATTGCACAATATTAATAGAGGGACTTCACCCATCAAACACAAGCAGTATGACCTGGCTCATTGTTTTCTCAATGATTCCCCAACAATAAAAATAGTAATTTTTATTAACATTTCTTATACATTGAATCTCCACAATTTCCTGGATCTCATATTTTTCTCTTCTTCATTTAACTTCCTTTTTTAATTATTTATTTTTTTTGAGACAGTCTTACTTTGTTGCCATTGGTAAAGTGCTGTGGTGTCATAGCTCACAGCAACCTCAAACTCTTGGGCTCAGGTGATCCTCTTGCCTCAGCCTCCCAAGTAGCTGGGAATACAGGTGCCCACCACAACTGGCCCGGCTATTTTTAGAGACAGGGTCTTGTTCTTACTCGGGTTGGTCTCGAACCCATGAGCTCAGGCAATCAACCCACCTTGGCCTCCCAGAGTGCTAAGATTAAATGGCATAAGTCACCATGCCTGGCCCTTTCATTTGCTTTCTCAATGGAGAGCACCTTCAGAAATTTCTGGAAAAGCATTAATGGAAAAGAAAGTTTTGCATTTCTAAAAATACCTTTTTTTTTTTTTTTGAGACAGAGTCTCACTTTATCGCCCTCAGTAGAGTGCTATGGTGTCACACAGCTCACAGCAACCTCCAGCTTCTAGGCTTAGGCGATTCTCTTGCCTCAGCCTCCCAAGTAGCTGGGACTACAGGCATCCGCCTCAACGCCCGGCTATTTTATGTTGCAGTTTGGCCGGGGCTGGGTGTGAACCCACCACCCTCGGTATATGGAGCCGGCACCCTACTCACTGAGCCACAGGCACCGCCCTAAAAATATCTTTGTATCTTTTATCATCCTTGATAATTTGACTGCTACCTAACTCAAGTTTGAAAAATAGTATATCTCAGAAGTTTGAAAATAAAACCGTTTTCTTCTAGTCATTAAGAAAATGAAGTTTCAGCCAGGTGCAGTGGCTCATGCCTATAATCCTAGCACTCTGAGGCTGAGGTGGGAGGATTGCCTGAGCTCACAGGTTCAAGACCAGCCTGAGCAAGAGCAAGACTCCTATTCCCACTAAAAATTAGCCAGGTGTGGTGGATTCTTGTAGTCCTAGCTACTTGGGAGGTTGAGGCAAGAGCATTGATTGCTCAAGCCCAAGAGTCTGAAGTTGCTGTGAGCTATGATACCATAGTATTCTACCCAGGACAACAGAGTGAGACTCTTAAAAACATTTTTTTTTTATTTCTCTCCCTTTAGATATGATCTACATTTTTTCCCCTAAAAGCCTTACTAATCTTTTCTTCCCAATATTTTAAAATCTAAATGTGTGTGTGTGTGGGGGGGTGTTTGTTTTTTTAGAGACAGAGTCTCACTTTGTCACCCTTGGTAGAGTCCCATGTTGTCACAGCTTACAGCAACCTCCAAGTCTTGGGCTTAGCCGATTCTCTTGCCTCAGCTTCCCAAGTAGCTGGGACTATAGGCGCCTGCCACAATGCCCGGGTACTTTTTTGTTGCAGTTTGGCCGGGGCCGGGTTTGAACCTGCCACCCTCAGTATATGGGGCCACTGAGCCACAGGCACCGCCCTAAATGTGCTTTTATTCTTATTTATTTCCCATTAGGTTAATAGGGCCTTTTAGTCTGTAAATGAATGTGTTTCAGCTCTGACAAATTCTCTCGTACATTTTCTTTGATAGTGTTTCCCCTCCATGTTTACATTTCTCCCCTCTAAGAATATCTATTACTAAAATATTCACTTCCTGGAAACTTTTGCTATTTTTCTTTCTGATTTTCCACCCTTCCTCCATTTCCTAAGGGCTTCTCCATATTACCTTCCAACCACGGTACTGAATACTTTGTCTCTTATGTTTCTAATTCCCTAAATCTCTTTTTATTCTTCTATCATTCATTTTAATAGCATCTTGCATTTGTTTTATGGATGATATGCAGTCTGAAAGCTCTCTGATGATACTAATTATAATTTTTGTAGCTTTTCCTGCTTCCTTCATGTGTTCTGTTTCCTCATGTATCTCTTGTTTTTGCAATTTTTTTCAGGATAGAATATATGTTGAAGTGCCTGCTGATCCTTAGTTGTCCATTCATATTAAAAGGTGAAGCCTTTATTATCTGATTCATATTTCGTGGTAGGACAGGAATTGTATCAGGTTGATATTCTATTAGGGTTATTATATACAGCCTAACATTTTATTAGGGCAGTCTTGAGTACCAATATAAATAAGACATTTTGCCCGGCTTTGGTTATGCGATTTCTTCAGAGAAAAAAAATCTCATACAAATTTGCTTTATTGAGCATCAGTATTCAAAGAGAAAGTAATGAATGCATTTAGAAAGTTAAATCACGAGACATATTAATCAGGGTACATTTCAGATGATCTAAGATCTATAGAGGTCATATGCTGAGTGCTTAAAAGTTGAATGAATTAGAACTACAGCTGCTTACAAAATGTCTATTTGGCGATTTTTGTTTTACCACAATTGACAAAATGGTTTTGTACATTCTAGTATCATGACTGACGAGCACAAAGGGGCTGAAAGCTGGAAAACAAGCAGCCAGGAATGTACTGATGTTCGTCAGTGTCCGGCTTGGATCGACAAAGTGACTCATGTAAAAAGTTAAGATGGAGGAGAGAAAGTAAAAGAGGATAAACAAGCTCACCAGAAGCAGTACTGTGTGAGTGGCAGTGGTCTCTGGGGAGACTCTTCCAGAGTGGCTGGTGTGGTGAATATATTCGACTCTTTGCTTGTGTCTTCGTAGGAAGACCACTATGGAACCGCTGGCCCAGCCCATGGTTCCCAAAAACAGAATATCAAGGAAGGAAAATAGGAATGCATAGAGTGAGCTCACAAACGAATTGTGCGGTCTGGTAAAACACAAACCAAAATCCTTTACTGTAATGTTCGTAGTTTTCCTTGGGCTAATCACTTTCAGTGGCACAATGATATTTATGAGGAAATGAAGAATCCAACAGAGGAAACAGGGTGCTTGAACAAATTTCAAGACTTTCGGTTTTAATTCTACCCACACAGAATTAGTAGGGCTGACAATAATACCCTGAAAGACACTCAAGGTACAGGTGGTGCAGAGAGACGCCCCCCGGGCCACTCGATGAATATAAAAACAAAGTTTACACTCAATGTCTCCCAGGAAATATTTCAAGCCAAAAGCAGCCAATGTGTGATGGACTCCCCTTGAGAAAAGAACAAGGGAGTTGGCTACGGTCAGATGGATGAGAATTAGGTCTATGGGTCTTTGACTGTGTTTAATTAAGAAAGTGACTATATAAAGATAAAGGAGTGGCAAATTACCTAGGAGTCCAACTCCAGTCTGGAAGAAGAAGAACATCCCAATTAGCAACTCATTGGAAACCATGTCAATACTGAGGAAAAGTTTATTTAGAGCCAGAGAAATCTAGAGAGAAATTTAAGAAGTGTATTATTTTCCTTAGTGTGACAAATGCATTATTGAACAAAATTTACCTTCACTTAATATTTACAAGGACATATTATGAGTTTAACCTTAGTATTATTGGATTTGCAGATCTTGAAACAAACTATAAATACAAACTACATATGTTGAATAAGTAAGCTAGTTCTCTTCCAAATTGTACACTTGTCCCTTGGTATCTGTGGGGGATTGCTTTTAGGACACCCAAGGATACCAAAATTTGCAATGCTCAAGTCCTGTATATAAAATGGTGTAGTATTTGCATATAATCCACACAATCCTGTATACTTTAAATAACCTCTATATTAATTATAGGACCTAATACAATGTAGATATAGTTGACTCTTGAATAACATGGGTTTGAGCTATGTGGGTCACTTATAAACAAATTCTTTTCAATAAATATATTAGAAAATGTTTGGATATTTGTGACAACTTGAAAAAACTCTGAAATCATATAGCCTAGAAATATTTTTAAAATTAAGAAAAACGTATGTTATGAATGCATAAGATACATTAGATACTTGTTTATCATTTATTACCAAAAATATACACAAATATGTTATAAAAAGTTGAAACTTGGACTGACATCACCAAGATAATTGACTAGAGACATTTAGCACCTGACCCCCAACAAGTAAGGACAAGTTCATGATTAAACAGTTAATATTTGAAGTGTCAAAGGAAGAGCAATGGAGTACACTGGGCATTTGGAGAGGCACCTGTGATGATTGGAAACCCAGGAAGGCCACAATGTGGAGGCACCTGACTCTGCAGCCCCATTTCCCTTATGTGGAGTCAGGAGAGACTTGGGGAAAAAGCAGAATCCCACTAGCTTTCACTGCTATTGCAAATACCTACAATTCTTAACTATAGGATTGTGAGAACTGCTGGGAATTCACACAACTGCATTGCTGTGGATTAGAGTGCAATGTGCATTCCCCACTCCCCACCCACCCCTATGGGCCAAGCTGCTATAGCACAGTGCCATTTTGAGACCAGCACCATCTCTGGAGTGTGGCCTGCTCTGGGGGCCAGTAGCTACTGCATGTGTCTAGCCTTGGGGCTCCTCCTTTATTCCAAGCCCACACATGCGACTTAACACCACACCCTGACTCTGCAGAGCCTGGACCCAGGATCAGCTGTAAATTTGGTCCTTCAGAGCAGAGAAACCAATGCCCACTACCCACACTTCCAGCTGGAAGAAGAGTCTGAAAGCCCCACCCAAGGTGAATTAATCCTTTAGCCAGCCAAACTACTGTATATCCTGCCCTGAGTGTGAGATATCTCCAAGCCAATGAGCAGCTTGGAGACACGCCTCCAGGCCAGGGAAGCAGAACATCTCCATAATTCCTCTAAGCCCTCCAGAGATTCCCCTGGCCTTCCCAAAGCCCTCAGGCCCACACACAGGGCCTGCCCATCCCCACCCCTGGTGAACCCACCCCCAGGATGGTCAACCATCCTTGGACCTAGCTCCTGGGCCTGAGAAATAGTACCACAGACCTAACTCCATCAAGCCAGAGCCCAATTTGGCTGCACCATTGTGTGCATATGAATACCCCTCACATAAGAAACAGCCCAATGAGCCCACTCCTGGCAAATCTACAGCACTGTCACCACAGACTTAGCCTAGGCTACTGAAACACAGATGTCACTATTGTGGAACACAAACTATAAGGACACTGCACTACTGTGTGCACCTAGAACCAAGGCCAATGCATCTCACCAAACTGATACCTTAAGTCTTTCCTTACAAAATGACCCCATGAAATAAGAGCTGACACTTTCATCAGATGTGTAGAAATCAATGTAGGAAAACATCAAACATGAAAAATCAAGGAAACATAACATCTTCAAAAGAACAGAGGAGTTCTCTAGTAACAGACCCCAATCACAAGGAAATAGATGAAATGCCAGAAAAAACTCAATAATCTTAAAATCAGTGAGATATAAGAGAATACAGATAATTCAATGAAATCAGGGAAACAATTCATAATTTGAATAAGAAATTCAACAAAGTAATAGATATAAAAAAGAACCAAAATATATCCTATAGCTACAGAATTTAATGAATGTAAAAAAGTGTAGAAAAATGTAGAAAGCCTACAGGATTTATGGGACACTGCTAAATCAACAATTCAATGAAATAATATGATTGAGAGCTTCAATATCAGACAAGACTGAGCAGAAGAATTTCAGAACTTGAAGACAGATCTTTTGAAATAACATAGGCAGACAAAAAAAAAAACATTTTAATTTCAAAGATTCATCTCTGAATGAATTTGACTTCAACACTCTTCATGGAGGTGTGATTCTTTTCCCATTGATGAGAGAAAGTGTTTTCTTTTAAAAGTTCATCTCGTAGGCCAGGTGCAGTGGTCTATGCCTGTAAGCCTAGCACTCTGGGAGGCTTGAGTGAGTGGATTACTTGAGTTCAGTAGTTTGAGACCAGCCTGAGCAAGAGTGGTCTCTTAAAAATAGAAAAAGTAGCAGGTCTCTTAGCAGTGGGTGGCTGTTGTTCCAGCTACAGGGGAGGCTGAGGCAAGAGGATTGCTTGAACCCAGAAGTTTGAGGTTGCTGTAAGCTATGACTCCATGACAGTCTATCCAGGGTGACTAAGTGAGACTCTGTCTCAAAGAAATAAATAAAGTCCATCTCTTGAGGTAAATGCCTGTGTCTGGATGATATACTAAACTTGGACCAACAGATCCTGGTATCTGTCAGGCATTATTCATTGCATTGAGCACAGAGAAGGAATCAGCAAACTTCCCCTGTGAAGGGCCAGATAGCAAATATCTTAGGTTCTGTGGCCACAACTACTCAGCTCTGCCAAGGCAGTGTGAAAGTGGCCATAATCAACACAGAAACCATCCAGCACAGCTGCTTCAATAAAACTTTGCTTATGAACTTTGAAATTTGAATTTTTGGATTTTCTACTGTCACAAAATATTATTCATTTTTAAAAAGTATATGAATACTGTAAAAGCCATTCTTAATTTTAGCCTTAAAAAACAGAAGGCCAGATTGGCCTGTGGGTCATAGTGTTTCATCTCTTGGTATAGATGAATAATTATTCATTGCCCTAATGTAGGGCAAAAATTCTTGCCCTAATGTACATTTTATTTGACTAATGGACACAGACATAGAATAATCCAAATATAAAAAATAAGAACATATACATGCAAAGATTTTGGAAATCAGTTTCCTTTGTCAAGGAAAAAAAAAAAGAGCATTACATATAATAGGCAATAAAAGAGAGGAGTCAGTCATTTAATGGGAAATAATAGAGTTAGATTCTCAGGAAGAAAAGGCAGCTTTGAAGTGAGGAAGTTAGTTGATTTTGGTTTTCCTTTCCTTGAGCATTGGCTTATAGCCAGGTGGGAAGAAGCAAGGTGGCGGCCTTCATGTGGCTCCTACGTGGACCAACAATTCCGTGTTAAAAAATAACACTACACTCAATGGTTTTTTTGCTGCCCCTGCCCTGACAGCAAATTTCTCACTGGAGTGTTTGATTTTCTTTCTAGTAGGAGGTCATGGTGGGGTCAGACCTGTGCTTGTGAGAGGGAACCACCCTGAATTAGAGCTGTTTGTTTGTTTGTTTTGTTTGTTTGTTTTGTTTGTTTTTTAAACAGAGTCTCACTATGTCACCCTTGGTAGGGTGCCATGGTGTCACAGCTCACAGCAACTTCAAACTCATGGGCTCAAACGATACTCTTGCATCAGCCTCCCAGATAGCTGGGACTACAGGCACCCGGCACAATGCCCAGCTATTTTTTGTTGCAGTTGTCATTGTTGTTTAGCTGGCCTGGGCTGGGTTCGAACCTGGCTCCCTTGGTATATGTGGCTGGCGCTGTAACCATTGTGCTATGGGTGCCAGCCAGAATCTCTTGTCTTAATACCACAGTCTAAAGGCTCATGGTTGATGATTTGTTAAATGTGTGGTTTTACATCCATTATTGGTTCTGAGAAACAAATTCAGGAACATAGCTCTCTCTGAGAAACTCTGAGTCAACAATTACATCTCTTTCTTGTGATCTAAGAAGAACCCGGGAGAATAGAGTTGATGCTTTTTTCCTAACACCACCCAAAGAGATAGGTGTTTATAAATTCTTTAAAAGCCAATCTATAAACTTTTAAATAGAAGAAACAAAACAGAGGAAACCTATATTTTCTATGTTAGTGCTTAAGGCCAGACATGCAATTGTGGTGCAATGATGTCCAATTTTAAAGAAAAAGTTTAAAAGGCTTAATTATGGAGAAAAGGAAGGATATTTCCTGCAAGTCTAAAAGTGGGAAAGGAAGGGTGGGAAGTTTGGGGAGCTCAAGAAAAATTAGGAAGGGAAAGAGGATAACGAAATACGGTAAAAATGACAGGACATGTTAGACCCGTTAAGAGGCATCAACTTTAAGAATCCTGAAATAGATTAAACAAAAGCCTTAAGATTCCTGAAACCACAGAGGCAATTTTTAATGTCATATTGAAAAAGAGGAAAAGATTTACTTACCAAGCTAAACTCTGATACCTGGATGGTGAGCCTGTCACTGCCAGGTTTGTGCCTTGAAGTGTGAGACTCAAGTTGTAGGTTTGGGACACCATGACTTCATTCCCCCTGTGCAACAATTATGTGACTGGTTGCAATGACAGTGTCAACAGGGGGATTGAGAATATCTCTAAGAAATTTTTGACACAGGGAAAACAGTAACATGAGCAATTACCAAGTAGTGCTTAATGAGGAAACCAAGAGAGACCAAAAGACCTTGTAGCAAAACTTTCCTAGGATATGAGGCAACAGACAGTATGTCAAGGGTTGAGCAGAGGGGGCTTAATTTTTAACCCTCTAGTCTGGACTCACTGAGGCAGCTGAGGCAAGCTTATCTTTTCAGCATCCTGATCTTCCCTTTACCTTTTGGCTCCTGTGGTATAAAAATATGGCACATACAATTATACAGCACATACTTGATAATGATACATGACTATGGTACTAGCTTTATTGTGGTTGCTGCTTTATGTATTAACTATAGTATACTTTTTTAGAATCATATTTTTGAGTATAGTCCTTCTATTTATGCCTCAGGTAAGTCCTTCAGAGGTATTCCAGAAGCCTTTTTTGTTTGTTTTTTGTTTGAGACAGAATCTCACTCTGTTGCCCTGGATGGAATGCTGTGGTATCATAGCTCACAGTAACCTCAAACTCTTAGGCTCAAGCAATCCTCTTGCCTCAGCCTCCCAAGTAGCTGGAACTATAGGTGCCTGACAAAACATCTATTTTTGGTAGAAATTGGGTCTTGCTCTTGCTCAGGCTGGTCTCAAACTCACGAACTCAAGCAATCCACCCACTTTGGCCTTCCACAGTTCTAAGATTACAGGAGTGAGCCACCATTCCTGGCCAGAAGAAAACATTGTTATCATGGGAGATAACAGTTCATGAGTGTTATTGCCCCTGAAGACGTTCCTGTGAGACAAGATGTGAGGTGGAAGACTGTGGTATTGATGATCCTGACTGGGTTAATGTGTGAGTTTATGTCCTAGTTTTTAACAAAAAATTTTAAAAAGTTTAAAAAATGGAAAATTCTTATACAATAAGGATACACCTATAAAAAAAGAAAATAGTTGGGCATGGTGGCTCACACCTGTAATCCCAGCACTTTGGGAGGCTGAGGAAGGAGGATCACTTGAAACCAGGAGTTCAAGACCAGCCTGGGAAACATAGTGAAAACATTTTTACCTCTACAAAAAAAATTGAAAAATTATCTGGGGATGGTAGTGTGTGCCTGTAATCCCACATACTCAGGAAGCTAGGGCAGGAGATCACTTGAGCCTAGGAGATGGAAGCTGCAATGAACTATGATTGTGCCACTGTACTCAAACCTGGGTGACAAAGCAAGATTCTGTCTCTCAAATTAAAAAAAAGGTGTGGTGGCAGGCATGGTGGCTCACGCCTGTAATCCTAGCACTCTGGGAGGCCAAGGCAGGTGGATTGCTTGAGCTCACAAGTTCCAGACCAGCCTGAGCAAAAGCGAGAACCCCATCTCTAATAAAAATAGAAAAAAAACAAAAAACAAAAAAAAAAAACTGAGGGAAGAGGATTGCTTGAGCCCGAGTTGGAGGTTGCTGTGAGCTATGACATCACAACACTATCCAGGGTGACATATTGAGACTCTGTCTCAAAACAAACAAACAAAAAAAATAAGAAGGAATAGCTGGGTGTTGTGGTGGTGCCTTTAGTTCCCAGCTACTTGGGAGGCTGAGGCAAGAGGATTGCTTGAGCCCAAGAGTTTGAGGTTGCTGTGAGCAGTGATGCCATGGCACTCTACCAGGATCCTATACCCAGCTAAACTGAGTTTCATTTATGACAGAGAAATTAAATATTTCAATGACATTCACATGATGAAGAAATTTGCCATAACTAAAGCAGCTGTCCAGGATATCTCAGACCTATCTTCCATAAAGACCAACGTAATCCTCCACCACAAAAGTAAACCCACCCCAAAATTTTTGATCAACCTCCAACTTCCAGTTGCAAAAGGATTAAAAATGTCCACTGGACTCTCAAAAGGCTTATTAATTAATACTCTCAATTAATGTGAATGTTTTAAATTGTCCTCTAAAGAGGCACAGGTTGGCTGATTCGAAACAAAAACTCAAGCCAGATATCTGCTCCATACAAGAATTGCATCTTATATTAAAAGACAATTATAGACTCAAGGTAAAGGGATGGTCATCTATATTCCAGGCAAATGGAAAGCAGAAAGAAGCAGGCATTGCAATCCTGTTCACAGACACAGTAGGCTTTAAACCAACCAAAATAATTAAGGATAAGGATGGACACTTTATATTTGCTAAAGGTAATACTCAGTATGATGAGATCTCAATTATTAATATTTATGCCCACAACCACAATGCACCTCAATTTATAAGAGAAACTCTAACAGAAATGAGCAACTCGATTCCTCCACTTTCATAGTAGTTGGAGATTTTAACACCCCTTTAGCAGTCCTGGATAGATCCTCCAAAAAGAAGCTAAGCAAAGAAATTTTAGATTTAAACTCAACCATTCAACATCTGGACTTAACAGACATCTACAGAACATTTCATTCCAACAAAACTGAATACACATTCCTCTCATCAGCCCACAGAACATACTCCAAAATTGACCACATCCTAGGCCACAAATCTAACCTCAGCAAATTTAAAAAAACAGAAATTATTCTTTGCATCTTCTCAGACTATCATGGAGTAAAAGTTGAACTAAATAACAATAGGAACCCGCATACCCATACAAAAACATAGAAGCTAAACAACCTTATGCTGAAGGATACATGGGTCATAGATGAGATTAAGAAGGAAATCACTAAATTCTTGGAAAAAAACAACAGTCAAGACACAAATTACCAGAACCTCTGGGATACTGCAAAGGCAGTCCTAAGAGGGAAATTTATAGCACTGCAAGCCTTTCTCAAGAGAACAGAAAGACAGAAAATTAATAACTTAACATGACATCTCAAGCAACTGGAGAAGGAAGAACACTCCAATCCCAAACCTAGCAGAAGAAAAGAAATAACCAAAATTAGAGCAGAACTAAATGAAATTGAAAACAAAAGAATTATACAACAGATCAATAAATCCAAAAGTTGGTTTTTTGAAAAGATCAATAAAATAGATAAACCTTTGGCCAACCTAACCA
>CAUYPK010060331.1:0-31630 GCA_963574355.1 Loris lydekkerianus | reverse complement strand
ATACTATGGAGTTTTACCCTGAACTGATGGAAATGTTTTGGAACCAGATAGAGGTGGTGCTTCCACAACATTGTGAAAATATAATGGGCCAAGGAAGGGGAAGGGAGGGGGGAGGTTTTGGTGGAGGGAGGGTAATGGGTGAGGGACATCTACGGTGCATCTTAGAATGAGTATAGGTGAAACTTACTAAATGCAGAATACAAATGTCTGCATACAATAACTAAGAAAATGCCATGAAGGCTATGTTGAACAGTTTGATGAGAATATTTCAGATTGCATATGAAACCAGCACAGTGTACCCCTTAATTGCACTAAAGTACACAACTATGATTTAACAATAAAAAATAAATAAAGAAATAAATAACAAAGCCATCACTCCTGTCCACACAGCAATAAAAAGAGCTGAAAAAGTAAAAATCAGCAACTCTGCTTAGATCTATGAGAGAAATGAGGTCACAGTGCAAACCTTCACTTCCAAATTGGAGAGATGTCTAAGAGAGTACAGAAAATTACAACTTTCAGAAACAGACTAGGATAACATTACCAAAATGGTAATCGATGCTGGAGGTTTGCTCATTCCACAAGTTTGAGAGTTGAAAACCTCAAGGGGTCTCAGTCTTAGTGGAATCTGCCAGGTTCTCACAGTAAAGATCAGAGAACAATCCCCCAATACTTCCAACAGGGTAAGAGGAAAAGTGGCAATTTTAAAAAACAGCCAGAGCATTCCCTTCTTCTTCTTCTTCTTCTTTTTTTTTTTTTTTTTTTTTTTATAGAGTCTTAGTTTCTCACCCTAGGTATAATACCATGGCATCACAGTTACAGCAACCTCAAACTCATGGACTCGAGCAATCCTCCTGCCTCAGCCTCCTGAGTAGCTGCAATTACAGATGCCCATCACAACAACAGCTATTTTTAAAGACTGGGTCTCATGAAGGCTCAGGCTGGTCTCAAACTCCTGAGTTCAGGCCATCCACCCACCTCAGTCTACCAAAGTACTACGATTACAGGCATGAGCCACCAGGCCTGTCTAAGCATTCTCTTCTTAGGGACAAGTCATGGCCTCCAGAGAAACTATTATATCAGGGCCTAACTGGGATTTTATAAAAATGTAACTGACCTGGGAAAGGGAAATACCCAGCTACAGCTTTCTTTATCCTCCTTGCATTAACCACAGAAGAGGAAGGCCTAGGAGCACCGGCTCACGCTGCTGGGAGGGGAAGACTGAAGCACGGCACTTGAATCACTTCCTCTGCCCCTCACCTGATCCCAGTGTCAGTGGGCTCCACACGACTCAGGGGTGTATAATAGAAAGGGCCACATGCTTCAGACCTTATTCAAAAAGTTTCTAAGGAAGGCCGAAGACAGCCAGGGAGACAAAACAAAAGACCAGTGGAAATTTTAACTTCTGACCCTACAACTACAGTAAATGGTAGACACAGCCTAACTCTGAACTAGATAATCCTCTCACCAAAGGTCTATTAACCTCAGTGTCTTTCACTCAGTACATCATGCCTGGCTTACAACAAAAAAGCACAAAGCACATTATAAAACGAGAAACAGTTTGAATAGACAGAATAAGCATCAGAATAGACAGATATATAGGCAGATATATAGGAATATCGGACCAGGAACTTAGAACTTCTGAGTAATATGCGAAGGGCTGTAATGGAAAAAGTGAACAACAGGTTCAGTGCCTGTAACTCAGCAGCTAGGGCACCAGGCACATACACTGGAGCTGGCAGGTTCAAACCCAGCCCTGGCCTGCCAAACAACAATGGCAGCTACAACCAAAAAATAGCTGGGTGTTGTGGTGGGCAGCTATAGTCCCAGCTGCTTGGGAGGCTGAAGCAAGAGAATCACTTAAGTCCAAGAGTTTGAGGTTGCTGTGAGCTATGACACCACAGCACTCTACCCAGGACAACATAGTGAGACTGTCTCAAAAAAAAGAAAGACAGAAAAAAAGAAAGAAAAAGCATACAACATGCAAAAACCCACGGGTAATGAAAGCAGAAAGATGAGGACTCTGAAAGAATCCAAAGGACATACTCCAGAGGAAAAATGCTATAATAAATGAAAACTGCTTTCTCTGACTAGATACATTCAAGGAAAGAATCAGTGAGCAGGAAAAAAATTACAATAGAAAATTCCGAAACTGAAATGCAAAGGGAGAAAAAAATAAAAATGATAGAACAAAATATCCAAGAACTGTGAGATAATTACGGAAGACCTACTACATACATTGTGGGAATACCAGAGAGAGAATAAAGGGGGAACGGAATAGAAGAAAAAAATTAGGCAAAAATGTAACCTTACATGCAGAGGGGCAAGGATATGATTTACATTGGATTTGTCTTCAGACCTGTTTTCCAACAAATATAAAATAGAAATTTTTCAGAAAGAAGGAAAATGATGTGTCAGAAACTCAGGTCTACATAGAAAAGGAAGAACAAGGATAAGCTTACATTGAACTTATCGTCAGAAAGGATGCAAGGAGGGAGAGATAGATGGAAATATTTAAAGTGTTGAAAGAAGAAAACATATTCTAGAATTCTGTAAACTAAGACATTATCATTCAAAAGTGAAGAAGAAATAAAGGGTTCCTTGGAAAACCAAAATTTGAGGAAATTTGTCACCAGCAGACTTGTTTACCAACAAATATAAAATAGAAATTTTTCAGAAAGAAGGACTATGATGTGCCAGAAACTCAGATCTACATCAAAAAAGAAGAGCATTAAGTACAAAAGTAATAAAGGTAAAATAAAATCTTGTATTTCTCTTATTCTTAGTTCAACTAACAGGTAGGTGTGTTCAAAATAATAATATCAACAATGTATTTGGGAATTTAGCTTACCTGTAAGTAAAATGAATGGCGGCAATGGGATAAAGAATGGAAAGAAGAAACTTGATGGTGTTTTGCTATAAGGTACTTGTGCTAACCCATGAAGTGACATGCTATTATTTGAAAGTGGACTTGTATTATTTATAAATGCATGTTGCAAACTCAAAAGAAATCACTAAAGTTAAGAAAAATAATATAATTAATATGCTGAGAGAGGATCATATACTAACACATTGACACACTAGAAAAAAAAATTGTATAAATGCATATTGTAAACTCAAAAGAAATCACTCAAGTAAGTTTAAAAAAATAATATAATTGATATTCTGAGAGAGGATCATATACTAACACATTGACACACTAGAAAAAAATTTTTTTCCTTGGGGCCACAGTGTTGTATTAAGTCAAGCACATTAACTGCCATAGATGTTGCATTTAATTTGTGCTAGTTTTGAGCCTGGTGCAGGGTCTATGCTCTCCTATGGGGCTTAGGGTCCTTTCCCATCTCATCCAGGTGTTGGTAGAATTTATTTCCCTGTGGCTGCAGGACTGAGGTGGATTCTTTTTCTTTGGGGATGTCAGTCAGCCATCACTCACAGCTCCTAAAGACTGCTCTTAGGTCTCCCCTTTCCCCTCCTCCTTGGCATGGCTGCTTTCTTCCAGGACAGCAGGAGACAGTTTTGCTGACAACAAATTGCTCTGATTTCCGGGAAGGCCTGGATCCCTCTAAAGGGGTCATTCAGTGAGCTCAGGCCCATTCAGAATAATCTCCCTTGTGATTAGCTGAAGTTAAGGATTGACTTGGGACCTTAATTGCATTTACAAAATCCATTTTGCCACATGATGGAACAATCTAGAAAGTGAAATTCCATCATATTTGTAAGTCATCTCAGATTCAAGGAGTTATTCTTCCAAATAATTACAGAAGATGTTTCCATGAGGAGCTGGGAATCAGGGATGCCATCTTAGAGTTCTGCCTACCATAGGAAGCCATTTGATGACTTGGAGCAGCAAAGAAACACAGTCTGGCTTGTGTCTTACATGAGTCACTGTGGCTGGTGGGTGAAGAGTAGACTGTACTGTGCCAAGGGTGGAAGCAGGGAGACCAGCAGGAGGTGATGACAATTGTCACGAAGGGGGCAATAGTAGCTTAAGCTACAGGTTAGCAAACAAGGTGCTAGCATGGTTTAAAACCAAATATTCACATGGATTACAGTTTTTAGTAAACATCCATCAAACAATCAATAGTTTAATAATATATACTCTAATTCTAAAAAGGAGGTCAAATAAGCAATTACATTCTTTTGTATAATCCTTTTTAAAAAGTTAAAATTCAACTAGTGGTTTTTAGTCCATTAGGCTATGACTATCTCTATCCTCAAAGTGTCTAAAACATAATGGCCAAGGGGCCAAAACTTAGAGATTCCTCATCCCCATGTGCCCTGCTCATTTTGACAAGTAACTAAAGCCTGACATATGCTGTGAGTCACATGAAGTCAAGTCTCCTTCCTCCTTTCCAGTGAGAATCTTGGAGATATTTTTAAACATTTTAACAGGAGACATAAAGGTCATGTGCTGGTTTCAAAATAAAAGTGTGATATTATTAGTTACCCAAAGGAGAAAACTGCCTCCCCCATACCTCCTTTTCCCATAAAAATCCCACATAGGTGGAGACACTAGGGAATTTGATGGCAATGGTGGGAGAGTTCTCTGGGTGGCCTGGCACAGGACCCAGTTTTTCACACTTTCTCACTTGTCATTCTCAAGTATAACTAGAGAATGTGCTGGGAATGCAGAACCCCGAGGGAAGGAAGAAACTGGCTAGAACAGTCATGCTGTGCTGCAGTCCTCCAATGCCTTAGCTCAGCATGTCACATGGCTCCGGGGTGTATAACCCAGTACAGGGTACTTTTGGGTGTCCCTCAGGTGTGATGCAATTGGGGCTTGTGCAGTTGAGACTCAATTCACACCAGCCAGCTTGCTGAGTCTTGAGACACTGGCTCACAAGGAATTCTAGCCTTTTTTTGTCCCTTGCTGTGGTGTGACTCGCTGTGCACATAGGTGTTCTTGTCTCCGCAGACCCAGACACATTGGTCACTAGAGCCTGGTGAACCTGCCTCACAAGTGTGCCCGTGTCTATCAGTAGAATAAACACTGATTTAAATCCTAAAGCAGAAATGTCTGCTCATTCACCCCATCATTGCCCAAATACTTGGCCATTATTTTTTGTTTGTATCTATAAAATTTCAAATATTATGAGAAAGTTTTTTCAAATTATTTGGCCTATTATGCTTCTGCTGGATATTTTTATTTCAGGTACCATCTTATACCGTATTTAGGCAATGTAGATAATTTGGCTAGAGTTAAATACAGCTAGAAAGGTTTCTGGAGTTGAGAAGGCTCTTAAATTTAGAATAGTTAGGAGAGAACTTAGCTATTCAAGTATAAGAAAAGTAGCCTAGTAAAGGTAAAAACAGTCACAAATATATCTAGCTGAAAAGAAAGGATGATTTCCAATGAGAAAATGCACTCATAGTTGGAAATTGGACTTCTTTTTTTGACAGCTAACTACTGTACTTTAGAGCCTCCTCTTTGGGGTGATTGGAGTAATTATGGCTACTGCAGCCTTCTGATGAGGAAATGGCTCCTGGAGAGCTAACGAAGGAAAGAAAGGGAGCTGCATGGTCCTGTCTAATTAAAACTGTCATGTGGTCAAATGCATTTCCCAACAGGAGGGTCTCAGGCTAGTTATCTGATAGGAAAAATACTGTTCCAAAGCATGACTCACATAATTAAATGTTCTTGATAGCACCACCAATTCTTATTCATTCACAATTTTTCTTTTGATGGAAATAAGAGCCCTAAATTGTTCTACATGCAAATTAAATGGAACACTTCTCTTCAAGTACTGGTTGTCTCCTAAAAAGTGTGTTCCACTGTATTACAGTTGCTAAATGTATTGATGAATTCTTGTCACAGCTGAGCATCAAATTATAAATGTAGGCATTATTTATCCATTTTCCCATGATTTCTTCCTTTTGCCATTATAGGAATGACTTTGTCCTCATTTTTCTATTCTAAGACAATACCATGCAGCTTGAATTTTTAAACTTTTAAATCTTGAGAATTACTGTGCTTCTATTTTAGCTTGCCTGAATATAACAGTTAAATGAAGTTAAAAATGCATGTACTTGTGAGTGGTTCTGACACCCAGACATCATTTAGCTATTAAAAATTCATAGCACTGTGCCTTTCTACTCCTTGCCTACTTATCCACACACAAGGCACCAACATCCACAAACATTTGAAAATCATCTCTTTTTCACTACTGGCTTTCTTCCCATTATAACCTTCACTTCCCCAAGGTGAGTATTTCCCCTCTCATCCTCCTGTAGAACCATCCTGCTAACTTCCCTTAATCACAGGGCATCCGGGGCCCAGTTTAGCTTGTTCTCATGATTGCTAAGTTGTCTTTGCTGCTAATGACACAGTATCACCACGGAGATTCTAAAAGAAACAGATTATAACGCTATTCATTCTTCCTTCTGACTAACGTGAGACTGCAAAGTTAGTTGCACAAAATTCTTTGTTAGAGAAAGGGAAACCAGGCCTTTAACCTCTAACTCTCATGAGGACCTAGCTTTCCAAGCAGATAGACCCCTGCCCAGTTCTGTCCTGCCCACAGACACAGTAGGCATGTAAATGTGTATTTGTGCAAAAGGGAAAGAGCTCTTAATGCTGGAGAGTGCTACCAGTTTTGACTATCTAGGCAAGTGGACCTGTTCTTCAGCTTCTTTGTAATTATGCATAAAATTCAGGGGTTTTCTCTCCTCTAGAAATTAACAAATCTCAGAAAAAAATTTACGGTTATATAAAAGGCCGAACATGACTTATTTATTTCTGTAGCTGTGATGGACAGTCTTGCCACCAATGCAAGGCAATGAGAGTGCACTGTACCAGGTGTATCGCATAACCCAACCATAGACTGCTTTGTTTGTTTGTTTGTTTTTAATTTTTTTTTAATTGTTGGGTATTCATTGAGGATACAATAAGCCAGGTTACACTGATTGCATTTGTTAGGTAAAGTCCCTCTTGCAATAGTGTCTTGCCCCCAAAAGGTGTGGCACACACAAGGCCTCCTTCCCTCTCTCTGCTTATCACTGCCTTTTATTAGTGTCCCTCCTCTTGGAAAGAGAAACGAAGCAAAACTTAGCACAACATCTTTAATAAAAGATAAAACTTCCCACACAGGGTGACTCAGAACAGCCTAGACCAAATCCTTTAACTCTTACTTGGCTCCTTAGGCACAAAGTTTATTCAAATTGTCTTGTTTTATAGGTATGAATATTGAAGAGTTGAGTGAGTTGCCTAAAATCTCACAGCAGAGTGAAAACAAAATAGGATTGTAAAGTAATTTCCTTTATAATAGTTTATGTAATATTTGTATATCTGATCAATGTCTCTTACCAGGAACCATTGAAATACCTACCCTGAGAGCAAGGATCAAATACAGAAAAGGAGCACATTAATTTAGAAAAACAGTGGCCATTTAACCCCTGGCTCCTTGGACTGTCATGGTGGAGGTAGACCAGAAGGCCAAGCTACCCCAGCAGGCAGACACGAGTCATGTACTATGCTCCCCTGTAATTCCACTCATTCTGAGGTTTAGCAAAGTAAGTTTTGGTATTGAAAAGAAAAAATCTAGTATATTTATGTGTTGGGATACATAATAGCAAAATATTAGAAGTAATTTAAATATTCAATAGTACAAAATTCAGCCATATAATAGCACAAACATTTTAAATGGCTTCATAATCTGTGTCTTTGAAATATCTTTGTTAACCTGAAGAAGTACTTAAGTGGAAAAAATGCAGGATAGAAGAGGGAATTAAAAAGTAGTAACCATTTTGATGTATAATATTTATCCACTTTTTTTCCTATACATACATTTTTTAATATAGGTGAAAACTGATTTCATTCAAAAAGCAATTTGTTTTTAAAAAGACACAGATTTATTTTTCATTCGCTTTAAGGAGTCTGGAGTTAGTCAACTTGTGACTAGTTTAAGGGTTAAGGAGTCAAGCCTCTCACATTTTCTGTACTTTTTTTAAAGTTTCCACATATATTTCAACATTCTGAAATGCCTTTACACATCTCATTAACCATTTTCTTGCTGATTTTCTGAGTATGAAAGATGTATATCTTTTTTTTTTTCCAGATGAATATGAGGGCACATACAATTAGGTTACACTGTTTGCATTTGTAAGGCAAAATCTGAGTTGCAGTTGACTCCTTCACCCAGGAAGTGTGCCATATACCCCTGCATTGTGCCCATTAGGTGGCCCATTAGGCCCACACTTTCTGGAATTTAATGCTTTTCTCCATGTGGCCTATAGTTGTTCATCTTCTAGTTTCAAATTAGTATTGTGTACATGGGATACTTGCTTTTCCATTCTTCAGATACTTAAGAGAATGTTCTCCAAATCCATCCAGGTAAATACGAAAGAAGCAATGTCTTCATCTTTTTAATGGATAACTAATACTCCATGGTATACATATACCCAGTTTATTCACGCGTTGATGGGCACTGGGGTTGTTTCCACATCTTTGTGATTGTGAATTGTGCTGTAATAAACACTCTAGGGCAAATATCTTTATGATAAATGATTTTTTTTTTTCTTTTGGGTCAAATCCTAGTAATACAATTGTAAGAGCAAATGGAAGGTCTACTTTTTGTTCTTTGAGGATTCCCTATACTTCTTCGCCCAAAGGCTGTATCAGTTTGCAATCCCATTAACAGTGCCTAAGTGTTCCCCTCTCTCCACACTCCAGCCAACATCTACAGCTTTGGGACCTTCTGGTGTGGGCTGTTCTCACTGGGGTTGGGTGATATCTCAAAGTGGTTTTCATTCGTATTTCTCTGATGATTCGGGATGATGAGCATTTTTTTCATGTGTTTTTTGGCCATTAGTGTGTCCTCTTGTTCGTGTCTCTTGCCCAATAATTAAAGGGTTTGTTTGCTCTCTTAATAAAAAAAAAAAAAAGAAAGAAAGAAAGAAAGAAAAACAGTGGCCAGCTACACCAGCTCACGCCTATAATCCTAGCACTCTGGGAGGTCAAGGTGGGTGGATGACTTGAGCTTAGGGGTTTAAGTCAAGCCTGAGAAAGAGCAAGACCCTATCCCTACTAAAAAATAGGAAAAAACTAGCTGGGCATTGTGGTGGGCCTCTGTAGTTCCAGCTTTGTGGGATGCTGAGGGAAGAGAATTGTTCAAGCTCAAGAGTTTGAGGTTGCTGTGGGCTATTATACCATGGCACTCTACCCAGGGTGACAGGGTGACCCTATGTCTCCAAAATAAAACAAAACAAAACAAAAGAGCTGTAGTGACTTTATTATTTTGGAAATACATATATGTATGTATACATATATACATATGTCGTTGGTTGTGCCATGTTATAATTTTCTGACTCTTTAGTATATAAATTTCCTTAGAGAAAGAGAATGAATGACCTTGCTAGAAGCCAAGGAACTTAGCACAAATTCTTTCAGCCCCAAGATGATGCTCTGGCATTACTAAATTGGACTTTTATGGCAGATTGCACAGGTTGCTTTGCAAGAGTTCACTAACCAACACCTCACATAATAGAGACAGAACTAATGATCAAATTGCAAGTGACAAGAAGATGCTGTATCATCTTGAAACAGATCTGTGGTATTTTTAACATTTTTCCAGTCATAGTTCTTAGTTTAATTTCCTGATTCAAACATACTATGTTGACAATTCCTCAAACCTTGTTCAAGCAGCAAATAATTTATGGAAAAGCAAATATTTTATTTTCTGCATTTGATGTTCTAGTTTAATGAAGTATGATATACTATCCTGGGGATGTCAAGTCTGTAAAATACAAGATGATTTTTTTTTTTTTAATTTAATGACAAATGAAGTGGCATTAACATGACTGTTTATTTGAAACTTTTTCTCTTCACAAGATTTCTTACTTGCTTACTCTGAAGTGGTAAATTTGTTTTTAAAACATACCTAATCAGGATTATATATAGTAAGAATTGATCTTCAGTAAGGCATCAGAGTGGGTTCTGCCCAAAAAAGAGACTTTAATAAGAGTGGTAGCTTGGGATTAATGCACAAATTCTTCCCATCAACTTGTATCTACAGCTTTTTCCATATATGTATAAGTACCCTCCTTCCATGAGTGGGCTTTTTCCACCATGTGACTTGCTTTGGCCAATGCAATGCAAATAGTGGCTTGAAACAGCCTGTACATGTGGGCTTGTCTTTTAGTCCTCTTGTTCTCTGTTACTGTCATGAAAAAAATTTGCACTGACCAGCCATCTGGGCCCAGGAGGAAGACCAGAATCATATGGAACAGGGTCAGTTCACAGATGCATGAGTCAGCTGTTGAATTGCAAATACTTAAATGGACCCCTCCTGCAGCCTGGTCAGGTTGAGCACACATGCTTAGCCTCCCTGCTGATTCCAGAAATACAAAAAGTAAGTGGTTATTGATGCATGTCACTGAAGGTTTGTGGTTATTCATGACACAACATCATTATGGCAACAGTTGAATGATCCACCCATGGACCTCTTTGTCCCTCCACAAGCCCTGGGCAATGCATATTCTGGGTTCCACTCTTAGACATCTTGCAGTTAAAAGCAAGAAAGTGGGATGTTTTTCAGTAACAGTCATGTTTCCAGAGCCACGGAGAGATACATGAGAAAATCAGAGCATGCTGTATGTCCTCAGGAAATGTTTAATCTTACTAACAAAGAAAATTCACATTCTTGCAAAAAAAGATAATTTTTATCTGTGTATCTGGACTAGGAGTTTACATTCACTTTATTGGAGAACTTTATCAAAATGTGTAGGTTGTGTTGTCAGCTAAGACTTATTGAAGCTAAAATCTCTGGAGGTCTGGCCTGAGACATATATTTCAGAAAATCTCTCTCCAGGTAATTATAATGCCCTTTCCCGGCTAAGAACCAATGGTAAAGGCTAAATATAGGAAATAAGGTATTTGTGCGTAAGTGCAGTAGAGTGAAGGAGAAAGGTGAGATCAATTGAGGCTGGAGTTGTCATAAGGGCTTAAGAAGAATCATAGGATTTGCACAGATAGAGCAGGGGGTAGTAATCTAAGCAGAGAGAATATCACAATATAGCATGACTAGGACAGACTGACTTACGCATGCATTTATTTATTTATCAAGTACTTCTTCAGCATTTACTATGTGACAGACACTAGTTTGAGTACTTTACAAATATTAACTATTATAACAATACTGTGAGATATGCGATAATATCACTCTCACCTTAGAAGACAAGCCAGCCATACTGGAAGAACTACATTTTCTAGCTAATGATCCTGCTTGTGATTCTATAGTCTATAGAGAAATTCTAAATGTCAAGAATAATTATTCTTTGTAAAGAAGTCTATAGAGGAATAAAAAAGTTGCCGCTCACTGCCTTGAAACTAGACCCTGCTATTACTTGCTCAAGCTTGTATGAGTTACAAAAGGAAGATGGAAAAAAACTAAGGAGAGAGAATAAAACCATTTTGTATAGCAACTGTGGTTGGAATTTTGCTTTACTATAATTCTAAGTAAAATAGTTTGATTCTAATAAAGAAGATTCCTCTTCCTAGAGAATGTAGTCATTCTTTTTTCTATTTTTTCAAGGCATGAGGGCATAGCCTCTTCTCACTAAGTGAAAAAGATGTAGGAATTCTGTCTGGGTAGGAAGCACTCTTAATTATCTCAGGAAAGATCTATTCATTGAGCCTCCAGACCTTCACATTGAATTGGATGAAATCCAGCCAAGGCTCAATTTTAATCATCCAAATTTTACCAAACCATCGTATATATTATAAATATTTTGTAAGACATGTCTTCTCTTATTAAACCAATAAGAGGTATATTTTTCCTGGAAATAAGTTCTGAAAGTCATTCCAACCTCCTGTTTTTCACTCTGGAAGTCTCTAGACATGTCACATTCAGAAGGTTACAAATACAGACATGCTTCATGTATACTTCTCTATGTTCTAGAATACCTTCAAACTATGTTAGGTCCATCTAATTATTTCCATCTAATAATAAATATCTAATAATTATGGAATTATATTACAGGAGGTAACTTTAAGTTTATATTACTGGAGTATAAAGACCCATCAGATTCTAAGTAAAACTGTACTTAGCCTACTTGACCAAATACTATTCTACAAACATTTTCAGAGAAAATAAAAGTTAACACAAATTAACACAATTTCCCTGAGTAATTCATTCTCTGGGGTTTATGCTATATTAAAGAGTAGGTGAATAAAACTTACAGTTTGATAATTTGAGACTAGAAGATTGTTGAAAATTAATCAACAGAGACAAAGCTTAGATTTTTATTAGCAATTATTGGTTTATTTTCTCGGGAGGATATTGTGAATATGAACAAAAAATGGTTTGTACTTATTACTTGGCCCATATTATCTTCTTTATCCTGTTTGCTTAAAAATCTATTTCTCACATTTTATTCTAACTGTAATGATTTAGGAGTTTAGTGATTATATAAATTACTGAATTATAAATAATATCATTGTAAGTTCAAAAATATGAATGAAAAGTCAAGTCCAATCTCATTGGAAACTCTCATAAAGGCTGAATCACCCCCACAAAGTCTTTTTCATTCTTAGAATGATTTTCTTACCATTCAGTGTATCTAGTGGGAACAGTTAGACCTTCTACTTAGGGAAAAAAGTATTTTTCCACTTGCTGGGTCTTAGGATTTATATCTTTTCAACCTCCTTCTCAAAACTGTACTCCTTGTATCAAGAAGCACTTACAGATGACAATACTATAAAAGAAAGTGTACCATTATCCATGGGTGGACATCCCTTTTGGCATTTTACAACAGAGACCAAGAATCCATGTGGTCTGGCTAACTATCCTTTCCTGGAAATGGTCACTGGATATAATAGAAAGCTGCTGACCTTGTCATCACCACTTTCATTCCTTTCCAGGAATAAACTCAAAAATAGCCCTTGAGCACAAGCTCCCCAGTGACATTCCCTAACAATTAATCTAATTGTCTCCACATAAATAAATGGATAGATGTCAGCCTTGTAACACTTAAGTGACTGAACATATTACCAGAATCATTCAAACTTAACAGTTCTTGAAACAAGGCCAAATCCTAAAACTTTTGCACTTTGTCCTTCTACTCTAATAGTCACGTGACTATTAGAGTTGGAACTGCAACCACACACATCATGCTGGTTTTTCTTACTAATTGTCCTAGTTAAGCACCAATGTAACAGCAGCAAAATACATCCGCAAACACCCCCTATAAAGCAGAGACTAGTGGATAGGATTTCACAACATTGGAAATGTGTTTAATCCAGGCATTTGCATGTTGGCCACCTTTCATCTGCTACAAACCTGAATCCTCTGGGTGGAAGTGACTGTTGCAGAACAAATATCATCTGAGACTCTGCCAGTGCTGCAAACAATTGTGAACTCCAAAATGTGGTCTTCCTCTTTTCAGTCCTTCCATAAAAGAAATGAAAACAGCAAGCAGGATACACCCAGCCAGGCTCCCTGGGAGGAGACCACTTTTTCTACAATGAAACTCAACAGAAATAGGCTCTTGCTTCTGAGACATCAAACGTCTCAGATAAATAAGCAGATATCAAAGATTTGTAGAAGTTTTGATTAAGAAACTGTCTCAGTCTTTTCACACAACAGACCCTGCACGACTGACATGTGCTAAAGCCAGAATTGAGCATGTGCACTTCTATCTTTGCTTGTGGATTCTTTTCTGCATCGACACACACCCATTAATTTGAGCATTTCAATGAAAAATTAACGAAATAGTAATTCTTGCATGAACCTAGTTTTTCAATCAGAAACCTTATTTACATAATAGTATCAAAATATCTTTGTCATTCACCTCTTCCTTCAAGAATGAGGTTCAAACTCCTTATAGGAATTGAGAAAGGCATAATGCCTAATCAAAAATTATTTTACTCTGGTAAAATATTGAGGCTGCTGTTTCCTTGCCCGAGGACATCATAGCACATATTACCACAATGAAAAGAAGGTCAGGGGGAAAAAAAAAGAAGGAAAAATTAAAAAAAAACAAAAAAAACACCACAATGTGCCTTATTCTTTCTATTCATTTAAGTCTGAAGAATCAATCAATAAGTAAGCAAACCTCAGAGCTATGCATAAAAATGTAAATGCTCAACATTAGACCTATAAGGGCAAACTTTCAATGAAAACCACTTGAATAAAAATATACCAAAAGGTTAAAACCACAAAATAATCCTGTGGAAAAGAAAAAGCTATTCAGAAAACAAAGAACTTGAATATTTTGATAACAATTAATTTATTTGACCAACTTTATTGTTGTGATATTCATTTTGTTTTAATGGGGCTGATTTTGCCTGCAAGATACCTCCTGTCTCTCAGTTTCACCGTTAAGGTTCTGTACCCCCTGTAACACAACAAGCAGATTTGTGGGGAATAAATTATACCATGTTTCTAGAAGCTGCAAGAGCTTGAGGAATGGCATATTTCAGGGACGAGCAGTGCTAAAAAGAGTGATAACTTTACCCTTGATTACCTGACTATTCCTAAAAAGTATGCTCAGAATCTTGCCCCTGAATTCATCCATTTACCTGTCACAATCACCTTCCATTTGGTTGACAGCTCTTATGGCCACAAGATAGAGATTTTAAGAAAAGGAATCATAGCCCCCATCCTACCTGCCAATGTCATAGGAAAGTTCAAACACTACCTCCGAACTTCTCAGCACCCCCTAATTCACACACACAAAAAAATGACACCTGTGGCATTTCTTCAGTCAATCGAGAGATGATTTGTACCACTATCTGCAAAATTTTAAAACACACAGCTCATAGACAACTCATAAACAAATAAGGAAAGTCACTTCAAAAGCAAACTAGGTGTTCAGGGCTAGGAAAGAAGTTGTTTGAACTTGTCACTTTTGTGTTGTGCTGTCATGTAGATAGTAGTAGTTTATGATTAAGAATCAGGCCCTGAACTCCAAATCCTTAGTTCAAATTCTGTCTTTAATACTTACTGGCTGTATAAAATTAGACTACTTACCTATGTAAGAAGCAGTTTTCTCCATCTGTAGTAAGGTTTTTGTGACTGTCAAATAAGATGATGCACAAAGTTATAACTGTGCCAAGAACATAATAAACCCTCAATAAATGTGAGCTATTATTATTTTTACATAAAATAAACATGTCTAGAATAGGGTATAAATGATGAAAAGTAGAAATAAATTTCATAGTTTATATGTTATGTATTTATAGTTCATATAGTTTATGTTTTTAAGATTTTATAGTTTATATATAGAAATAAATTTTATAGTTTATATGTTTCACACCTAAAAGTTGTATATTTTCTATAATAAACTCTTTGATGAGTTTATTGCTGTTTAAATCAGATTTAGTTTTGGTGACTTTACAGAAGTTTTATATTTGAGACCTCTTATGGAGGATATCTTACAATACTTCTAGATAGTGTTTGACTTGCTCAAAAAAAAAAAGATATAGAACCATAGAATAATTGAGAGAGATAACATGGGTCTTCAAATTGTTCTTCTTTGCATCTCCTTTTTTATCTTATTTTTCATTATTATTCAAGAAAAACTGACCAAAGCAACCACTTTCTTTCATTTACAAATTGCATTGTTTAGGGCAGTGATCATGCAGCCTAACAATTCTTTCAAAAATTGGAAGACTTTGGAGTGCCAAGATTTTGGAGCGAAGACAAAAGCTTTGTCCAAAAATGTTCATTTCTCAGCTTTAGTGTGATAATTGGGTAATTAGTTCTATGGCGTGGAGATAACAATGGTAAATCCTATGCCAAAAAGGACCCAGATGATCACTGCATGCTCATAGCATCTTAGAATCCTCACTCTCCATGGGGTTAAACAAAAGCTGCCGTCTAACTGTCCACACATGAGACACACTATGAAAACTACAGCCTCACTCAAGATGATGATCATCCTCACAATCATGTTTTGGGTGACACTTTCTGATTACATGGCCACCCTACAATGGTGCATTTCTTAAGTGATCTGAAGCTAACTGACACTATAGATTCAATAATATAATCCAGGTCCATAGAAATGTTTGTTTGTTTGTTTCTTTTTTCTTAATCAGGCCCAAGTGAGGCTCAAACCTGCCACCTGTGGTGTGTAGGGTTGGCACTCTAGCCACTGAGCTTTGGCACCCAGCTCCATAGAAATATTTGGTTCTCCTCTTAGCAGTCCTGGTGGACACCCCTAAGACTTAAAACATGACCACATTTCTCAGACACTAAGAATTGGACATTGTCAAATGAAGCAGTCTAAGCCAGCTGTATCCGTTCTGTGCAAAGATTTTCCTACATAGCATGTGAATGGTGATTTTCCCCTTGGAAAACTCCTTAGAAATTTCAAAAGATTGAATGGCTCAAGAGTCCTCCCTCTAGCCAATGCCTGGTTTTATCTGGTCAGCCAACCTTTTCTGACACAAGAATGGTCACCAATAAATCTCAGATTGTAATTACCCACTGGCACTTCACAAGCCCTGGTTCTCCTTTCATATCATTAGATCTCTTTGAAGTTTTGTGAGAGTCCTTCTTTAATTTAGATGAAAGATTTATCTCTGTAGGTTTCTGAAATATGCTCAGGAGAAGCATGGGCTCATTTACTCCTAGAGCCATTCCTCACTCACTTCTTTGTTTTGCAAGTGGCATTTAAACTAATCTTTTGCGCTCCTAAGTCAAAGGCGAGAAAGCAACTCCACTTGCTTTCACTATAATTCAGAATCTGACTCATTGAGGTACCTACAAATATACGGTAAAGCAAAGAGCAACAATAAAAATTTTAAAAAAAACTTAATAAAACTAAAAGTTTCCAAAATATAAATTCAAAGCAAATCAAATAGGCAGTCAGCAAAGAGCTTCTCATAAAGCAAAAAATACGTAATCAAAGGCATAATGTGCTGCTGGACTACGCTTTCCTCCATGTTAAACCCTGGGTTTCCTACCAATTCCAGAAGGCTCTCATAGCTCAGTGGTGGTGCTGTGAGCAGGTTTTTCGATGAGGGGTCAGGGAGAGTAAGGCTGCTGGGACGTTCCCAACTGACCTCAGCTCACATCAATAGCACATCAGTAAATAATGAAGGTACCAAGGGACATTCACAAAACTGGTTGAATCCTAAGGCAGAACTTGTGTTTCACTATAAGTAATTTTATAATTCAAGACACTTTTCTAGACCTTGACCCTGAATCAGGAGCAGTTTCCTAAAGTTAACTTAGCCCTTGAGTCTGAGCTTAACTTAACACCCACTTACTAAAACCCTTCCCTTATCCTAGAACCTAGACTAGAACCTGTGCTATATGTTGCCATATAGTCTTTACTTCTTCACAATGCTTGTTAAAATTACAATTATTTATGCAATTATCTGCTTAATTGTTATCTTCCCTGTTGGAACGAACAGTTAGAAGCAAGAACAATATTTTTCTTATTCCCTGCCACTTAGTAAGTGGCCAATATTTATTTACTAAATAATCAGTATTTGGAGATTTAGTCTCAATTGACATGGTTATGAACCAGGAGTACAAGACCTAGATATAGCTTCACATCCCAGCTGCTCCAAACCCTTGTCCAACGTAGGGATCTTCTTTTAAAGGTCTTTATTGAGAATAACCTAGTTGTTCCTTAAATATTTCCACTGAAGTGACAGTAAGTAATTTGTGGCATGTGGTACTCTGTCATTCATTACTTGTTACAAATGATTTCCATCAATTACCTCCTATACTTTGTATCCATTCATCAGTTCTAATCTTAGAAATAATCTTAGAAATTTCCAGAATGAAATCTGTTTCTCTTTTGACCCAGGAGTATGTAAAATATGGCAAGGTAATCATAACATGCTGCTGGACCACACTTTCCTCCATCTTAAACCCTGGGTTTCCTACCAATTCCTTATGCAGTCTGGCTTTTTCTCTTCACAGTCGCAATTCCCTTACCAGTCTGTGTCCCAATATGTCACCCAGATCTCACAACACTCCACAAGTGGCATGACCTGTGCAAAATACAGTGACTCCATTATCATCCTTGATCTGGACCCCATAATTTTATTAGTGAAGCTTAACTTTGCATTGCTAGTGGTGTCCAAGAAACTCTACAAAAAATTGATTCTGTTGAGCTAGGCACGTGTGATATCTCCCCAAAATCTGAGTTACTTTTCTTTGTCATATGTATATAGGTAGCTATATTTAATTCCCATTGCCAATCTCTCTCTCTCTCTCTCTCTCTCTCCACATACATATATATATATATATATATATATATGTATACATTTACACATGTTACATATATATATAAACATACACACATACATATGATATAGTTTATGTGTAAATTCCCTAAATAGGGTATAACTCACAACATAAATAAAAAAGATACAGGCTAATTTAGTCCTCTTCCTTTTATTCTGATTATTTTTATTTGCCTCAAGACTGTGCCAAACAAAACCAAGTGTTTGTGTGAGGCTTGATGATTCTCCAAATGGTAGAAACCTAAAGAACAACATTGGCCTGAAAAATAGATCTCATTTTGGTGGCAACACATTTTTCCAGACTCTTGAAAACCAAATTCAAGAGGGATGAACTTGCCTTGCATCAGACCTCTGATTCATCAGTCATCAGTGTCTATGGCTCTTACAACAACAAGTCTATTGCAGCTTCCCACACAGGCTTTAGGGCTATGAGCACCAAAGATGAAATTTCTGCCATGTTCATAGTTCACTTCCGGTTTTCTATAAAATTGCAAATTACACTATATGAATTGCCACAGAAAAATTTATCACATTTCTTCTAAGTTTTAAAATTTTTTATCTTCTGATTCTCCTTCTGTTAAGAATGCCTCAAATATATATTCCAAATATCTAATTGATTTTAATATTTCTGTTATCTTATTTGCAAGAGTTCTTTCTTGGTTAAGCAATGCTCTCTTGTTAAAGGATCCTATTCTTGTTTCAAATGAAATTATCTTACTGAGAACTTTAAATGTAGTTTCTCAGAGTCTTCCTTTTCTACCTTTTCATTTTGGTCTCTGTCTTTCTCATTAGAGGATTCAAATGTCTGGTTTTCCCTGTCCAGCAATTTGTACTGAAGAATGTGATTCTAAAAATAAGATTAAAAACCCTGTTTGGGTAACAAAAGCCGTGGATTGATAACCCTCACCATGAGTGGTAATGTAAAGACAATGCTATGAGGACATCTAAAGACAATTTGTCTTGGGGTAGGCACCTTACAGCCTTTTCTACAAAATTACCTTGCCATCAGCATTCTAAGAGCCAAAAAGGGATGGAGGATTTCCCAAACAAAACATAGACTTTTACTCAATCTTCTTTCTAATTCAGGGTCACACCTGCTCTTAGTTTTACCTGTTGTCTGCATTAAAGAGCTCCTTGTATGGATTTTAAAAAAAGAAATGGGAAATTCTTTTCTGCAAGAGTGGGACATGGAGTGCTGCCTGCTCACAGGGCTTGGGAAAGTGATTGGAGAATCTAGCTGTTCCACAGATAGAAATTTCCACCAATCTTGCTGCTTTCAGCTTTACCCCAATCCAAATTTAGAGGTATCTGGTACCTCAAATTCCTCAGACTTTGGGAATTATGCAGAATAAATTGGTTGGCTTATTTTTGATATCGCCCACAACAAATTCTTCCTTCTCATAAATAATTAATCAAATATCACTTTTTTGTTTTCCATTTTCCAAATGAAATCCTTTAGAATATAAGTATCTACCATGCAAATTTAAGGCATATTTAGGTACAAAAATTAGTTGTTGTTTACCTAAAATTCAAATTAAACTTGGTGTCTTGTATTTTATTCAGTGACTCAAACATGACAGAAATCACAGTACGAAAATATTAAGAATGTTGATATTTTCATCTTACAATGTGAAGAATTAAGAGATAGTATCTAGATTTGATAGAGCAATAAATTAACATTTTAAATATAATATTTAGATCTGCAAAAGTAATAAAATTATTAATAAAAACTGATTTTAGAATTAGAAGGAATGGGATGAAAATGGCTTGAATAATATGTTGAGCTATTACAGCAAAAAAATCACTAACTTTCTGTTATCATCTGAAGTTGAGAAACAAGAAAAGCAGTCCAACGTTATGATGACCACCAGAAAACTTAAAAGCAGGAACAATTGAATGATGTTTGTGTCTGGCCACCAAGAAGTTGGTTGTAATGACATTTGGTGAAAAAGATAATGGATTTGTCACCTAAATCTTATGTAACTTTTGATTTTTTAAACATGTTACCAACTTAGATTAACATTTTAAGATTTTTTAAACAGATGCTTAACTGAATAGTTTTACATATAACACAGTGCAAAGCATCAAAAGTGTAATGCCCATAAAAAGCACTGATAGCCTTGATTTAATGAATACTTTCATACAAATCTTAAATTTTGAAGTGTCAGAGTAGAATAGCTTAAGGTTCAAGGAAAGATGTCCATTGGAGAAATTAAATATCTATTTCCTTGTAAAGAGACTTTTTTAGGGGGAGAATGTGACTATAAAAGCAAAACTCCTGGTAGGTGATAATAATCTTGCTTTCATGAAAGAGCAGTCAAGGAAAACACATTCATTTGCTTACTTCCAAAGCTTGCTATAGTTACCGTCAGATAGCTGAGCAATGTTCACATTTTCACATTCAATCTATTTCACATTGATTTTAATCATCAATTATGATTAACTAAGTAATTGTTTCATTAGTCCTAATCTTGGGGTCTACTATAATCTAGGTTTCATGAATAAGCATACTAATTTGCCTGATTAATTTTCTTCCAGCAGTAATTTCAGTTACTAAGAGTGATAAAGGCAATATACAGAAAATGTAACATTCCTGTAATTACTGACCATATTTATGAATATGAAAATATGTAATTTCCAAAATGGAGAAGAATGAAAAGTAATGGAGTATCATAGATCTAATAAATTTGCATAATAATATTAAACAAACTTGATACATAATGTATGGTCAATGAATCTGCATTGAGTAAAACCAGTTGACCTCACATACAGAAAAATGCTGTGGTAGCCTTCATGTTCAGTACTGGAAAATCTCTGAGCATATTTTCCTGGTAATAAAGAAAATAAAATTACTCCATACCCACCACACACCATGATCTTATAAATAATTGGTACTTCCTAGAGGTGAAAACATATTGCTTTGTGACCATTCAAATCTACATGAAAGGCATTTCTATAAAATATTGAAACCAATTTCCACAAAGCACGCACAAAATCCAACCTCGTTACTTTCGAGCCACACGTTGAAAACTCACTCTTCTCAGCTGTGTTGACAAAGGTACACAAAATGTAAAAAAGGAAATGATAGCCATGCTATGGCTCCAACAAAAGTCAGGATTGGCATGAATTATTTATACCTAAAGGTTGGTCCTACTTAAGATTCATAATATACTTTACCTTATTTTACAACAGAAAGAGAATTATGACTCAATTTACTAAAATAATTATAATCATAATCACATGTGCTCTTGAAGACTGTCAAACAGCTCCAGAGTGTACTGCATACATTTCCTCTGCTAGATTCTCTCCTTTATGAGTTAATTAAACAATTTCACAGCATTATTTGTACAACTATTCTGCGTGGCATATTGTTTGTGTAGAACATTCCCTTTAATAGCTCTATTCTTCAAACAGATGTTCATTTAAATTTTTTTCAGAGACTTATTTTGAAGAACAATTACTGCTTTTATCCCACTATGCTGTCACCTTTCTTTAGATTTGAAGCAGCTCCATCTCTACAAAAAATCCAAACGTGGCTTTTCACTTTTGAAGGGAGGAAAACAAACACGTTAGCAGACATCTAATGTTAGTGTGCAAATCTGCCAAAGCCAATTGCCCCCAAGTGATGGCTACTCAAAGTTGCTTTGGTGTTAGAGTCAATAAGAACTTTTGTCAAAGGCATGGAAAAATAAAAATACATGATGGTACATTTCTTCATTCTATTTCTTCCGTTTTTGTAAATTTTTTCTTATGCCTCCAAGCAAATTGGATTCATTATAAATTGGACTAAATGATGGATTAAAGAAAACGAAGTGGACGCAAGACCCCTGTAAGTTTATTTACCAAAACACAACTGAATTAATCATTCTCCAAGAGATATTTTCCTGGGAAAGTGACATTATACATTGTTATGAATTGACTTACCTTACCAACATATTTTAAAGGAAGGTGTGGCATTTGCTATATATTTTGAGGCAGAAATTTCTCTCCCTGCTTGACTTAAAGCATGTTTTACAGGGTTTGAGTCCCTGGCTGAGTTTACTTTATGTAACTCACTCAGTGGATTATCCTCTTTATTACCTCTATTACCTCTGTCTTAGAGAGCTGTGAGAGCATTAGCTGCATTCCCCAGCATAGCTGTTGCATCTCATGAGAAAGGCTATTTTGAGAATTTTTTTATTTGTTTTGTTTTGGGGGTGCATAATCCCACTGCAGTAAAGTCAGAATTACACTCTTTTACTCTAATTTACATATGTGGTGACACAAATAAAGTTTGCCCTTGCTCTTAAGCCATGGCATGATGAATCATGAACATCTATCTAACACTTTGAAGATCTAATTTACATTCACTTAGATGAAAACACCATGTTGATGAAAATGAAGAACCCATATGTTTCCAAGTATTTCTTTTTTATTTTCTTTTTTCTTCACCAAAATTTGGTTCCACTGGAATAAGAAAACTTGAAAAGTGGAAGCATTACTGGCAATTGAAATCATGCTCACAAAATGAGCAGTTGGCAGTATGTAGGTTAAAAATGTCAAAAATGTTAATTACTTTAAAATTCTAGAACACTTTACACCATTGTGTCCCAGCCTCAACTAATACAGGAGAAATTAAGTAATAAGCCTTGAATTCTTTCCTTCCCTAAACCTTCTAAAGTCCCTAAACAGGACTAGTCTCTACGAACATTATTTTTGAACAAACTAATAAAATAGTATCTTACTAAAGAAGAGTTCTGGATGATTAAGATCCTTGGCTACACTGGAAGGGTATTTCACACTGCCATGTGAAAAGTGTGCTACTGGCAGTGAGTGATGGTGGAATGGAACATATATGACAGTTGGCCAGAAGCAGGGCACCACAGTCATTGCAAAGGGAGTCCATGGAGGTACTGTTTAGAATGGCAACAATCTGAAAACCACCTAAAATGTTTAGGTCTTGGTGGTTTTTAAAATGGATTATAATCTCTCTAATAATATACATAATAAAATGATCTTTAGATATTAAAAATGTTAATCCACAGTCATGTACTACATAATGACATTATGGTTAACACTGGACCACATATACCATGATGTTCCTATAAGATTATGATACTACACTTTTACTGTACTTTCTGTTTAGATAAGCTTAGATAAATATTTACCAGTGTGTTCTAGTTACCTATAGTATTTGTGAGTAACATTCTGTACACTTGCAGGTGTGTGCAACCTTTTTTTTTCTGCCAAACAGTGGAAGAAGAAGAGTTGTCTTGGGCCACAAACACAAACAAAAGCCAATGAGCAAACAAAAGGTCCACACATGACTTTCAGAATATCTACCACAACAGATGAGCAAAACAGGCTCAAATAATCCTCACGCAGCCACTGGCCATGGGTTGGACACCCTTCCATGTTTGTAGCTCAGGAGGGATAGCCTATACCACAGAGCCTCAGTGTGGAGTAGGCTATTTGATCTAGGTTTGTTAAGTACAATCTTATGATGTTCACACATAACTAAAAAGCTTAATGATGCTTTTCTCAGAACATGCTGCCATCATCAAGCACTGCATGGCTGTGTGTATTATTATTTATTAGTATTAAAGAATGATTACAATGTAATAATGCATTCAATTTGCTCAAAGGATATATGACCATTTAGACTGTGTCACTTCTGTTCAGTGTTATTTTTCAGGAATTTTTACCATTTCATCTACATGATAAATGACCAAAGTTTCTCAACATTGTCTTGGTAAATGTTGTTAGTATCCATATTAATACCCCTTTTTATGTCTGACATTGTAAATGTTTTGTTTTCTCTCTTTTCTCTGGGTCAGTTTTGTTAAGGATTTACCTATTTTGTTAGTCTTTTCTGTAAATCAAATTTGCTGATTTTCTTTAGTTCATATTTGTTTTCTATTCCATTATCTCTTTTTTGAAATTTTGTTTTCTTGTTATAAGAGCACTATTTCATTGGTGAGTAAAAACAATATCTTAATTCTAGAGTTTCCTTCTCTCTCTTCGCTTTTTTTGTGCTCTTGACATAGTTTACGTAATTCATTTTCAGTCTCCCATTTCTTCAATAAGTTTCTGCTAAGATACACTGCTTCTGTTTCTATATAATTTGTATTTGTTTTAGAAATTTTTTAGCTACTAAATAAATTTTAGCTGCAAGAAATAACAATAATATTGACACTAAGTGCCCTAATAGGTGGCACTTTGTTGAGCCATACAACAAATGCTGATTGACTATCTACTCCAGGACAGGAGCTGGGGACACAGTGGTAAAGGAAACACTGATCTCATTCTCCTGGCACTGTGGGTAATAATCACATAAACTAGCATATGAGATGAGGCTAGATATTGAAACATTTTCTGAGTACCCACTACTTGCCAACCAGTGTTAGATAGTTATGGCTTTTGTTTTAAAGTTAAAAAGGGCCATAATGAATATCTAAATGACTATATGTATATATATTTGATTTGTAACTATGCTATAAGATAAGCATTATTGTCTGTATTTTACAAAAGAAACAACCAAAGCTCACAAAGGCCAAGTAAATAAGTTTTTAAGCAAGGAATAAATTGAGTCTCCAAATAGCATATTCTTTTCATTTCATCAGGACTTCTTTCAGAAAGCCATGTATTTTTTTATGAAGTTACTCCCTCCAACCTATTATGTTCTGTGACTCAAAGATAGTGACAAACAGTGGGTGACAGCAGGTATTTTCAGTAAACACTAGAATAATCAAAACTCATCTTTTTGATAGTGAGACAAACATTCAAGGTTAAACTTACAGAGTCAAAACAGTAGAATGTAACAACTGGAGGATGTTCAGAGATAGTTTTTATTTACTACTATTATTTATAGACTGGTCACAAGCAGGATGGGAGACAAATATGTAAATGATTAGTGAGAAGCTACAGGAAAAAAAAAAAAGGAAACTACACGGGAAAAACAAAGGCACATACCTTAAAGAGCAATAGTCCTTTTATAGAAAATTCACATTATATAAATGAGCATTTCTTGCAACTTCAAAATTGAAGATATTGTTGCTAAACATCTCTTTTCATGCATATCCCAGTCTTTCCCTACAAAAAGCTCCACAAATAAACAAAAGACACTGTATGGGCTCCATCTACAAACAAGCTCCTAGCAGGGGTTGTGACTGCTCTGCTGTTTGTTTCCCTTTGCTCCTGTGCTGCGGGCAGACAGCAGACAGTCGGCCCAGCTCTGCCCTCAGCAGACAAGGTTGAACAAAGAAATCCCCGGGCACAAACTGTTCAAGAGATCTTCTGCAAATACTTCAGGGCCAATGAATTCTCAAAACCTGTGACTTTTGCTTTAAAATTAGGAAGGGCCAGGATGAACACCACACTAGACGCTGGGGGGCTGAGAGAGAATGACAATGAGTGGAGAGACGTGTATTTCTGCAGCCTCCAGAGAGGGTCTACAGGCGGGGCTTGGGGGGGAGGTCAGCCATGAGTAATATTTGTGAAAGGGAAGAACAGATAGGACACTTGACATACACACACTCACCTCTTTCAGACTGCTATTCTAGAGCTAACTAACCTAATTTCGCACATCTCACCCATAGCTCACCCAGCTTCCTCTCTGACCATTTTAGTCTATATGGTAAATGCTTAAAAACAACCATCAAGGTGACGGAAGAACTGTGCCTAATTAACACACTCCTAATACCCCAGCAAATGAGCCTGCTGTGGGGGAAAAACACATTCACACTTCCTTATCAAATTAGGGCCAAAAAAGTGCTTCTAATTAGCTCAAATCAATTAATGTGACAGCAAAATGAAGTGCATTTATACTGTCAGCTAAAGGTACAGTCACACTAGTGGATAATACATAAAGAAGCTGCTGGAGGTTCTCAAAGCAATTAGTAAGGGGTTGGCGCTTAGAGGAGTTTATCAAAGACAGCCACAGCTGATGGAGATTCACCTCAGAAAGAGCCTGTGTCCTGCCCCCACAGACACCCTAGGGCACTGTCAGACTTGGATGATTCTAGATAGGACTATTCATTAAAACTTGGGAGACAAAATATGAAGTTAATCAATGGTGTCATGTAGATCTTGGTGCTAATTTGCAACCACACATATAAATCCACACATACCTACAGACAAAATAAGCACTTTACACTCTTGTTAGTGGGCTTGTTAGGAGAAAGATTAGTTACATTTTCTGTAAAGCTTCCATGACTAGACAAATACCTCAGGTTGGGGGTTTATGGATTAACTTGTTTTTATTTTTCTCTAACTGTGGTCTTTTGATGTTAATATTGGACAAATTAGGTGGCTTGAGAGAAGTGTTTTATTAATATCATAATAACTTGTTAACGGAGACGTCCATATTGTGATACTGGTTAAATGTGATCTGAAATAATAATCACACTTACCATGACCTTCTTTCATTAGAGGAGGAGGGAAAGGAGGATCTGGGTGTTTGGGCTGGTTATACTACCACGGTCAGCCCCTCCTTTAATTATAACTGACTTTCATTGAAATCATTTTCATCAAAGATTTTGTCTGATTCCTACCACGTGAGTGGACACAATGGATGTCATCTTCAGGTGGCGCCTGAAACTCAAGGAGTAATATACCAGAGGTGGTGGGTTCAAACCCAGCCCTGGCGAAAAAGAATGTAAAAAAAATAAATAAATAAAATAAAACAATGAGTGTCACCCTCTCCTGGGTGTGGGTGGCCTTACCACGTTGGTATTTGTTTACCTAATGAAGTGTCTGGAGGCCTCTACCGGTGTTTAGGAAAATGTCAACTGAGACTTTTTTGTCTTAGAGGAAAAAGAGGAAAAAGTCTTAAGAGGATTCTATGCCAGCAAACACCCATTATATGTGAACTTTATTCCAAAATTTCAAATCTACCTTTCTTATTACTGTTTCATTGCTGTAAACACAGTAAAATGATTATTATCATTTCCTGATGTCACCTTTTCTGAGTGTGCTATATAACCACAGGGTACCCTGTGTTCTCTGTGTGGCAAATGCCATCCAGGCCTGCCCATCATAGCTAAACTCACTTATCAGCCTGCAGATTATTTTTTCACCCTCTGTCAGTTTATATCACATCTGAACTCCCCATTCTCCAGGGATTAGGGCAGCTTTTCTAGCAAACCAGCTGTTTGCCTATTTTTTTTCCCCCCAGTAATGGCAAAACAGCTTTGTTATGAATTACCAGTGTCCACGTGAGCTGGGGGAACAGAGGCTCTTTTCCATATCTGTTGTACATTGTATTTCCAGTCTGGCACAAGAGGTAAACATAAAACACAGTGAGACATTGCCAACAGGTGAATAGGTGGGAGACAATAAAGTCTGGAGCAGACAGGCATAAAAGTGATTATAAAATTATTTCCAAACCATACAAAAAGGAAGAAGGTTTATACTGGAAATTCATCTTCAGTAGGTTCTTGGTCTTGGTGATTCGAAGAATGAATCCACAGGCCACAGATCAGTGGTAAAACAGGATTTATTTACAGAAAAGTAAAGAACACAAAAACACCAAAGCTCTGGTAGAGAGAGAAAACCTAACTCAGGGGAGAAAAGTGCTCTGTCTCTCTCTCTGGGCTCTTTGTCCAGGGGTCTATATAGTCGCATGGATTCCTTGTACTTATCTAAGGCCAGGAAATGAATGGATACTGTCCTTTCTGCTGGGCAAGGTGAATGAATATATTAATGAATGGACACAGTCCACTCATGGTATTGAGGCCTAGGAAACTTACATGAAATTGACTGAGGCATAGGAAATGGGGGTTCCCTGTTTAGTCAGAAGTGCAAGGGGAAGGAGACACAAGGCGCCCATGTCTCCCCAGCAGTTGTCTGGCCTCACTGGTTACTAGAGCCTGGGGGAGGGGGCGGCGGCTTGCCTACCCTCCAGCCCGCTTGTACCTCTACCTGCTGCCACCACACCAACACCACCAAGGCAGAGGCTCTCTGAGCTGGGAGTGCCACCTGTCCTGTATCAAGGTGATTACCATTGTGACCTTGGTATGTATCATACTTTTAGTAAATTCCCCCCAAATATGAATAAACTGAGTGATTTCTTGTCACAATCAATAGTCTGTGAAACTGATTGTAAAGTTTACCAAATATAGCCCCAGGTTTTTTTCACTCCTGGAAGAAGAGGACAGAGAAAAGGAAAACATAGTTAAACAACACAAGCAGCAAGCTTAGTGAAGATCTAGTAGTCTATGTATTTCAAAAGTGAACCCAGGCACACTCTTGAAACACAGGCAAGGATGATAATTTCTGTTGGTTAAATCATGATGTGTCTTAGGTCTAGTTAGCTAATAGCAGAGCCTGAGAATAGGATTCTTTTGCAAGTTATTTTTTAAGGAAATGCTCTCAGGGAAGAACAGTATAAATGAAGAAAGCAGGTTATAGAAGCAAAGAAGCTGAGCAAGGAATTGATTTCTGATTCACCTAACCTCAGCTGGTAAGGATGTAGGAGCCTGCTCTATCCCTTCTAGAAGCAAGACAGTACATATTCAGTACCCCTGGTAGGTAGATAGGTAGACATTCAGCTTTTGTGGGGAAAAGGACAACGGAGGGGCCCCCATAGCACCTTAATCCTGTCTTAATTGCTCACACCTGGGGAAGGGTACCACCCTACCAATCTACCAGCAGGCCAACTTCAAAAGGATGCAGAGGACTCTCTAGCTCATGGGCCTCATAAGTACAATAGAGTCTTGAAAGTGACCTAAGACAGCCTTTAGAGTAATTATCATATCATTAGCTTAAATCTACATTGTGGTTCATGCTCCACCAATGGGCTTCAGAGAGGCTCATGGAAGGTTCAAATGTCCATTAAGACTCTGGTTCCAAGGTGACCTCTGAACCATGAATTGGGCCCAATCTACTGAGTATAAAACAGATCCCTAGGCCATAACCAAGGCCTTTTCTGTCAAGATAATGGAAGCTGGTTTGTTATATATGGTGAATGTATCTTTCACTGTAAACTTACAAACTTTTTTTCTTGCTTGTCTTTCTTTGGGTGTGTCTGGTTATTTGGCATTTAGCCAAGAGTAACCCAAGAGCTGAGTATAGACAGCTGCCTGAAACCCTGACATTGTAGAATGCAGACAGCTGTGGGAAAACCAACATCCCCACCAAGCAGACTCAAGAAATGAGTCTGAAGGTGGGTCATAGTTGCTCACATCCGTAATCTGAGTATGAGCCAGCTTTGCACTCTGGGAGGCCAACGCAGGTGGACAATTGCTTGAGCACAGAAGCCCAAGACCACCTGGAGCAAAGGTAGGATCCCATCTCTAATAAAAATAGAAAAACTAGGCAGGCATTGTGTGACAGGTGCCTGTAGTTCCAGCAACTGGGGAGGCTGAGACAAGAGGATCGCTTAAGCCCAAGAGTTTGAGGTTGCTGTGAGCTGTGACACCATGGCACTCTACCCAGGATGAAAGAGTGAGACTCTGTCTAAAAAAAAAAAGGGGGGGGGAGGGAAAGAAAGAAAAAGGAAGAAGAAAAGAAATTAAGAAATGAGTATGAGTCTGGGATATTCCTCAGGCTCATTTGGATGAGTTGCCTTAATTACCTGAAGCATTTCAAGAGTGAGTCATAATCAGCAGTAGCAACAGAAGCCTTTGCAAGGCTTTTTTAATTCGCAAAAAGACCTCAGCACAGTGAACTAAACTACAGGGTATTTCGATGGCATTTACTGAGAACCAATGTTCAATCTCATTTCAAACAAAATTTTGTGATTTCCTGGTAAACTCAAAGGCTAATGAGTACTGTTAGACCATGGTAATGTTTACAGATAAAGGATGGGTTGTAATTTGCTTCAGAATTTTACCAATCCTATCTATAATCCCATGTTTCTACAAGATGATAGGTAAAAACTCAATCTTTGTAATGATAAAGAAATAATAGTAGGGTTTTCATTACATAAAGAAGATAAAATAAAAGAAAACATTAATTATAATAAATAAACAACCATCTATCCATAGTTTCAGCCAAGAGAGAATCTTTCAGTTGTAGATGATTTTGGGGGAATACATCTTACTATTTCTCAATGGTTTCAGAATATTCTATAATAATTCTATTCTAATTGTATTATCTCTTTGTGTACAAAATGTTGGTTATTTATGAAATTTTAAGGTGTACATAATTTATGGAATTTTAATTGGTCAGAAAAGAAAAGCTTAAAATCTGATAAGGATATCTACTAACTCACACAAGCAGCAAAGTGATACTCACTAATTTTATAGTCAATTGTACCTCTGCTATAGTTCAACACTTATCATTTTAGATGTCAACAGAAGAATGACAAGGGTCATAAATTTGGAAAGAGAGCTTTAAATCTCATGAAGGGTTGCATGCAGCCTGCAAGAAGTTATTTAATAGACTGGGAAGCACAACCTCTGGCCAGAAGCTAACAGCAAGAACATTCAAGTAACAGTAATTTATCCTGAATCAGGTGGCCAAATATATTTATATACTTAACAAGCTATAGGGGGAGTCATGAATATTTATGAATGGAGAAATGTGTGTGTGTGTGTGTGTGTGTGTACACAACTGGCCTTCAGGCTATTTTATGGGACCCATATTCAAAAAAGGGCGGCATTACTATGACCTGAGAGTGGAGTCTCTCTGACATCAAAAGGTAAACATAGGACACAAAAACTCCTACTGCATATCTATATATCTATATACCAGCCAGAACCACTCCCTGGGAGGGCTCTTATCATGAAGGAATGCCTGTGAATTGTGTTGAAACTGCAAAAGAGGGGAGCAGCAAGAGAAGATGGATTGAAATTAACAGGAGAGCAAGTCTTTCCAAAGGACTAATTTCTGTTTAACCTTTAGGAAACAAAGCCTAATGGCAGTTAGCAAGGGAAGGGATTTAATAAGGCATGTCCAACGTCCCATTCCATCTTGGCTGGAATTTCACTTTTAAGGTTTCCCATGGGATTCCTTAGCCAGGAGGGGATCCATTCTGTTGGTTGGAGCACTTAGAATTTTAATTTTATTTCTCATAAATAAGGTTACAAAAGATTGCTAAATAAGTCCCCACAGTGTCTTAAATGTTACAGCCTGATCCCCACCTCTACTAAATATTCTTCTAAATGAGAACTAGGCCATCCTAACTATAGCTAAAGGCTGCACCATGGGTTGTGGATGCAAAGAACATCTGGGATTTAGTATATGCTATATGGTGTATTAGCTGTATAATCTTGGACATATCACTTAATTTTTCCAACTCTTAACTTCATCCTCTATTTAAAAAAATAAGTATAGGGGGGCTGAGACAAGATGGCTGACTGAAGCCAGCTTTCCACAGAGGCTCCCGTCCAGAAGGAGAGTTAAAGAACAGAAATTTAGCAAGTAACCTGGTGGATTAGAGCTGCACCAAGAGAGAAGGTTGAAGAACACATCAACCATGCTGAGGTGAGCTGAGACCCCAAGGAT